>VNJW01014013.1:0-12778 GCA_008042615.1 Drosophila auraria | reverse complement strand
ACATTGGCAAACAGTTTCGATGAACTGTAGATCGCGCGGCAGACGCTGTCTGATCCACTTTGTGTAACGATTAAACAAATAATTCGATCCCATACTCATATTCTTTTCTTATAGTGTACATATCATTCATTCGTTGGCATTATTATATCAAAACGTCTTTATTAATTAACATTTAAAAAGTACCAAGTCATCATAGCACTCTAGTCTACAGGCCTGCGGACTTCGTGGGATTGATCGTGAGTACACACAGGGTATTATAATTTTGCCATGATATTTGCAGCGCAGTGAAGGAGGCATCTCCGACCCCATAAAGTATATATATTCTTGATCAACATCACCAGCCGAGTCGATGTAGCCATGTCCGTCTGGCTGTCCGTCTGTCTGTCCGTCTGTCTGTCTGTCCGTCTGTCTGTCTGTCCGTCTGTCTGTCCGTCTGTCTGTCTGCCCGTCTGTCGGTTTCTACGCGAACTAGAGTCTCAGTTTTTGAGCTATCGGGCTGATTGGTCCGATTTCGGCCGTTCCGACCTATATACTGCGTGCTAAAGAAATAAGACTATGCTGAAAGTTTCAGCCCGATAGCTCAAAAACTGAGAGACTTGTTCGCGTAGAAACCGACAGACGGACAGACAGACGGACATGGCTTAATCGACTCGGCTGGTGATGCTGATCAAGAATATATATACTTTAGCAGAAGAGCAATAACACCTGAGTTCTTCAATAATAGGGCTTACAATATCCATGTCTTCTATCTCTTTATCTTTATCCTTCCCAAAGCCTTCCTAACTCTGTCTACAAATTTTATTGTGTGGCGGTGATACTGACTAGGGAGTAACCGACCCCCTTGCCTCTTCCCTAAGCTAGGCCTTTTCCGTAGGCAGAGTATGCACCCAGCCGGTATTCACCTAATTCCTATTCGTCACGGGTTAAATTTTGTTTTGAAATTGTTGGGAATTTAATGTGTTTAGTTTTTGTTTTTAATTATAAAACGTGTCTGTGTTTTTGGTGTTCCTTAAGTATTTTTTTATTCTGTGTTTTGTGTTTCAGAATATTAAGTATACGTTTTTGATTATATAATTTTGATTATATATTCCTATAATATATATTTTTTTTAAGTTGCGTATTTAAAATTTTTCACTAAATTTCTTAAGCTTAATCTTACATAAGTAACATCCCTCGGCGTGCTCTCGTGACGATAGAATCGGCGGATTCCCTTTTATCTCACTCAGCAGAGATCTCTCTTGTGTGTGAGTTTGCTGATGAGCCTCGTCTTCACCGTGATTCACGTTCCCTTCGAACGGATACTAAAGGGATCACGGCGATAAAGATTATTCCGCTAAGAACAAGTCCTGTTTTCCAGGAAAGACAGTTTTGCTGCATTTTTTTAAAGGCACTTTTGTACTTCCGAGTCTCTCACTTCTCGCTTATTAGGCTGAGTTTTAACGAACTTCGATTTTTTTTTTCAGAACTTCGCGAGACGCGGAACTTGTCCTTTCGCGGTCTTTAATCAGGTCCCTTTTCGGGCGCCACTTAAAGACAGGGTTGGAATTTTATTTAAACAAAATACAAACTTTCTTTATTGAGTCTTGATTAGAACTGATTTTACTTAAATTTAACAAACGCGCCCATATTTGCGAGAACTTTATTGGGGCCATAGATAGCTAAAAGTTGCGAGCTCAGCGCGCGTCTATGGGTTTTGCATTAATTAAGGTGTTAACTTGTATGTAGTGCATGTAATAGGTTAGGTATATAGGATCTTTGCTACTAATTTTAAAGAGTAATATCTCGAGAAAGAGAATTTTTCCAGATATGTGTTATATACGAAAAGTTGAGCAATCTCAATGACTATATGGCCGTGAGTGACTATCAAATTCGTTAGAGCCATTTTTAAAAAGAATTTCAAAAACAAAAAGAAAATATATTTATAATTATAAATTCTTAAATATTATATTTAGATAAATTATGTCAAGGCATTTATCATTTCAAAATACCTTTTTAACGACATATATCACGTAGCTTCTGTAGCTTCAGTCGTTTAGAAGTTATGGGCGCGGGAAATCTTCCATTTTTAGCTGTTTTTCCGCCAAACTAGCGGGATAACCAAAAACTGGTAGATAAAATTTGGAGTACCTCGAGCTGTTTAATAAAATAAAAACAGACAGACAGACAAACAACAGGACATACGTTGAATATCTTTTGAAAGGAGTATCGGATCGGGATGATTGAGGTGTCATTCCACGCGCATTTAAAGCTAGATCACAACAACAATTTGTGGAGTTTTGCTCCACCGACCCTAATAGCTCAAATGATCAAAATTTTCAATTTCGCACTATTACTCCCATTTCTTCTGAACTAATCCGTTTTTGTAAAATCTTAGTATGCAGTTTCAAAGAGGTTTACAATACCTTTCGATCAAGATATAAATGGTTTTGATCGGACTATCGTGCTCATCGTCACTACGTGGACTGCCGTCCACAGTGATATACATAACCCGCGAAAACTCAAAATTCGCGATACTTTTTGAACACACCTCGTATTCAATCATCTCTGAGAGCGAGTGACCGAGTCAAGATGACACTAACTTTGTTAGTCTCATGAAATGTAAAGCTCAATCTAATTCTGTAAGCCGAAGTGCACGAAGCAACGATATTAATATAACTAAACGAGTAATAAGAATAAATAAACGCATAGCAAGAATAAGAAATTTTTAATTGCACCATCCCTTTTGCACAACGTTCGTAACGTAGGCATAGAACTGGAGTTGCCGATGTAATACTTGTACTTATATATGTGTGCTGTGTGACATGTGTGCGTACATGCAAATGCAGACATAAACGAAAACATGTTACACACGATACACAGGTGTGAGTAAATGGAAATGAAGATGCAATTACAAAAACGTGCGAAAGTGAGGAATTATCTGATAAAGGTCAGAGACAGTAGGCCACAAACTTAGCTGACAAAGGTTAAAAGTTATTTCAGATGAACGCAAAATTACTTACTAAACCATTCTTGTGCGAAAGCATAGATAATTCACTGCTTCGTTGTGAGTGGGAGAAATGGTTGAGGGCATTTCACATCTCCGCTGAAGCAGAAGAAATCACTAGGTATGTTACAAACAAAAGAAGACAAAGCTACTCCATCTAGGTGAAACGCAGCTGCAAACAGTAGCGTATTCACTACCCGGCGGCTTGGTCGAATTAAACGAAGATGAACCAAACGATGTATTCCAGGTATTGGTGGACAAGCTAATATCGATTTTCTCTTCAAAGCAAAACTCGTCAGGCGAAAGGCACATGTTCAGGAGATTGATTCCATCTGGTGACGAGTTTGCCAAATTCATACTGCGCCTTAGACAATAAGTTAAGAGGTGCGATTTTTAATCGACGAAAACTAAGCTGGGAGGGATTTGTCTCGAAGATAAAATAAGAGATTTAAAAGAAAACTGTTGGGAAAGGAACATTCCCTATAAAAATAATCAAAGACTGTCCGGTTGATGAGGAAATAAGGAAGGAATCAGCGATGATGACACAGAATACAGCGGAGTCGGTAAATAAAGTCTCTACAAGTAAATCGAAAGGGAACTGGCAGAATTTCGAATGTGGGAGATGTGGACGTGTTGGCCACAAAGATGACTGCCCTATATGTTCAGCTCGACAGTCAAAATGTAATCGTTGCGGTCGTCTAGGCCATTTTCGAAGCAAATGTAAAACAAGCTTATAAAGACAACATTTCCAATTGAGATTTAAAAACCAAGATGAAACGTTTGTCTCTACTAAGAGACCAAAAACGGAGGTCTTTTTTTTTAAATCGATTGCAACGGTCAAGAAGAATGGATTTAATGCCGAATCCCCGTATATTGATTTTGGTTCTCGCTATAATCTCATCTGTCAAGACGATTACTTCATCCGGAAAAGGAACGAAGACACAGTGTTCAACGTTCGCCCCAACTCGCAGAACAAATTCAAAGGTTATGCTTCGGACCAAATATTAAATGTAATTTGCGTGTTTGAGGCACCAATCTCTGTGGGTAAACACGCTGAAATGATTGCTCCCTTTTACGTCATTGAAAGAGGAAACCAGTCATTACTGGGACGAGAAACGGCAATTAAGTTGGATTACGGCTCGGACTGCAGGTCAACCAAATCCATTAGGTATCAGTCATTCCGAAAAGGAAGGGGGGTCATTGTCAAATTCGCGATAAATCATGACATAAAGCCAGTACAACAGCCCATGCGAAGGATACCAATCGCACTGGAAGACAAGGTGCCCAGTTAAATTCAGGATGCACTAAGGCGAGATATTATTGAGCCTGTAAATGGACCCAGCTCCTGGATTTCACCAATGGTTCTGGTTTTCAAAGATAATGGGGACATCCGATTATGCCCAGACATGCGACGAGCAAATCAAGTTCTTTTGAGGAAAATTACCCAAAATTCGAAGCCTTCATGACTCAACTGAGAGACCTCAAGGACGCATACCACAAACTCGAGCTTGGCTAAAGCCAAGAAATAACAACGTTTATAACTAAACAATGATCATTTCGCTATAACCTTTTGATGTTTGGAGTCAGCTCGGCACCAGAGATATTCCAAAGGAGACAACAATTACTGTCCGCATCCACAAATGTCCTAAATTACATGTATGATCATTATCGTTTCTGGCAAAACTGAGGATGAGCACGATGCGGCGTTAAAAAAAGTTTGTGGCATTTTAAAAAAAATCAAGGCGGTATTAAATGAAAAGAAATGTGTCTACAAAGCCTTTAAGCTAAACTTCTTGGGACACATATAATTGAGTCGTATCATTGAGGCTGATCCAGAGAAGATTAACACCATCACATCCTTTCGTCCTCCAAGAAACATGGAGGAGAACCGCAGTAAAAACATATGTAGGGAAATGTATCCCAGAGTTAGCCAATAAAACTGACCCGCTGAGACGGCTGATGAACAGTTCATATGGGGTGCTGAGGAACAGGATGCGTTTGACAGACTAAAATCATGTCTGGTGGACATTCCAAACTTGCAGTACTTCGATCCAAAGCACAAAACGCAGTTAATCGCAGACGCCAGTCCGGTTGCATTAGGAGCTGTATTGCTACAATTTCATGGAGACGATGAGCAGAAAACAAAATCTTTCGGTACAGATGTCGAAAAGCGTTATTTACAGACCGAGAAAGAGATTCTACCATTGGTGTGGGCACTAGAAAAATTTGTCTATTACCTAGTCGGTCTAGAGTTTGAATTGGTAACCGATCATAGGCCACTAGAGATCATCTCCAAACTATCTTCGAAGCCGCCAGCAAGGATCAAAAGATGGCTCCTCCGCCTACAAGCTTTCAAAGTCAAGTATAAAACCGGAAAAGAGACCATAGCGGATACCTTTTCTCGACTGTGTAAATTAAACCCAGGGTATTGCTACGACATGAAAGGCGAGCATAGCATTCTGCACGTAGTTGAAAACGCGACTCCGTCGTCTATGACCACCACTGAAATTGCAGACAAATGCATTCACGACGACTAGATCGTAGATGCAATGTCGTGCCTGCTCGTCGAATCGTGGAACGGATCGTCTTCAAACAGTCTGTTTCTGTTTAGACATGAGCTCTCTTTTTGATTGGATCTATTATGATGCGAGGTACCGGCATGGTCATTCCATCGGCGTTAAGATAGGCGATCCTAACGTTGGCACACGAAGGTTATCCAGGCGAGTCGGCTATGAAGCGGAAAATTGCAATGTTGCAGCAAAGCTTTTGATATTGTCAATCACAATGTTTTTTGTGCTAAATTGAAAAATTTATAATTTCTTAGATACTGCTCTTAGACTCATGACTTCGTACCTGCATAATCGGCGACTATCATAAGCAACGATAAACAAGGATGTTTATCATAAAAACAAAACTTGTGTAATTTCTCTTGCCAATATTTTGGTCAGACAAACTTCAAATGTTTACAATGTATATATTAAACCTATAAATGAATCGACATTTGCCAGGGATTTTTGATTTGATTTGTATATCTCTTTTTGGGTTGAACCTGAATTATTTGATATTACATATATGGGGGTCTTAATATAGGGCTATTATTGTCCAATGCACATTTAAGCACATTCAACTAAAGAAATTGGACTAAGCTGTTCATTT
Source organism: Drosophila auraria (assembly GCA_008042615.1). Taxonomy (NCBI): domain Eukaryota; kingdom Metazoa; phylum Arthropoda; class Insecta; order Diptera; family Drosophilidae; genus Drosophila; species Drosophila auraria. Next base: position 6,639 of record VNJW01014013.1, on the reverse strand, counting down.
TTAAAACTAACATTTGATCGGCAGTCTGCGCACTTTTTATAAGCTTCCTCGTTTTTGTTTTTCAGAAGTGACAAGCATTTGTTGCCTTTCCACTGTTTTTTATAACTTTGTTGCGCAACTTGCACTTTAATGTTAATTCATTCACTTTTCAAAATAATATCTTGTATTCAAATATAAAATCAGACAAAATTCAATAAAATGTATCGATATGCGATATATCGATTAAAAAAATATCACGATACACTCTTTTTTTTAAATATGGATATAATGATATTTTGATAAAGATTTTACATCCCTAGAAAAAAGGATACCCGTATTTTTATACCCTTGCAGGGTCTTATAATTTTGTGCAACGCAGTGAAGGAAGCACCTCCGACAGCATAAAGTATATATATTCTTGATCAGCATCACCATCCGAGTCGCTCTAGTCATGTCCGCCTGTCCGTCTGTCTGCTCGTTGCTGCGCAAACTAGTCTCTCAGTTTTGAGCCATCTGAAAAAAAACTGTGCAGATAGACATCTTTCTATTGCAGTTAGTATACATAAATGTCGGAACGGAACCATAAAAATGTTTGGAAAATTAATGGAACAAAAATTATAACTTTTCTGTTTTTCATTGTATTTTTATAAATTTCGAGAAATAGCTGTTTTTTACGGTTTTAATTTTATTAAGATCGGACAACTATATCATATAGCTTCCAACTATATCATATAGCCACATGTGAAATGTAAAATGTGTAGGTAATGTTACAAAAATGTACAAACTTTGATATTTTTTCAATTTTACCGAAACCAATCAACTTTCAACAATCCAATTGTAGACTGCAAGGGTATACAAAGTTCGGCTCACCGAAGTTAGCTTCCATTTTTATACCCTTGCAGAGGGTATTATAATTTTGCCCTGATATTTGCAACGCAGTGAGTATATATGTATATTCCTGATCAGCATCACCAGCCGAGTCGATCTAGCAATGTCCGTCTGTCTGTCCGTCTGTCTGTCCGACTGTCTTTCAGTCCGTCTGTCTGTCCGTCAGTTTTTGAGCTATCGGCAAAGTCTTATTTCTTTAGCACGCAGTACATATGTCGGAACGGCCTCAATCGGACCACTATGTCCTGTAGCTGCCATAGGAATAATGGCGAAATATGTGTAAAAAATTGTTTAACTTTTTTGTTTTTCAACGTATATCAATCAATTTCAAGATATAGAAGTTCCTTACGGTTATAGGATTACGTCTTTAATTTCTTTAAGATCAGACAACTATATCATATAGCTGCCATAGAAACGATCGGTCGATTTAAATGAAAATGTAAAATTAAACATGTAAAATGTAAAATTCTACATGTAAAATGTAAAATTCTTTATGTAAAATGTAAAATGTTTACAAACTAAGATATTTTTCCAACTGTAACCTAAATTAATCGATTTTCAATAATCCAATTGCAGACTGCAAGGGTATACAAATTCCGGCTTACCGAAGATAGCTTTCTTTCTTGTTCTTAATCTTCATTTTAACATTATCATTTTTTAAAGTTTTTTTCCAACAGCAATTATCTCGAAAAGTATTGATAGTGACGACACAGAGTTTTAATGTCATTATCTAGAGATGGAGCACTTCAAAATGTGGTGTGAGGAGTTGTAATTTAAACTCCCCACAAAGCAGTGTGCAGGAGATGCGCACTGCTAAGGGCAGCAGGAGCGCTGTAAATAACAGCGGCAGCAGCAGCAGACGAGCTGGGCAGGGGGACGGGGAGGATGGTCCCGGTAAAGCTGCCTAGCAACAGGCAGCTCCGAGGCCGCCAAAAGGAAACGCTGCTAATATAGCGGGACTCTGGCGGACCTTGGACTTGGTGGCGTGATCGGCGGCCGTGGACTTTGGCCGGCAAGGAGGAGACGCCGCTGATATAGAGGGACTCTGGCGAACTTTGGACCCGGTCACGCGATATTCACCGGACTTTGGACCGGGTGGCGTGACCGACGCCGGCAAGAATAACGGGACTGATGGAGCCTATAAAAGGCAGAGGACGCATGCGCACAGGAACCAGTACGTGTGCGAGGATTCAAGCGAGTGCGTCAACGGAGCTAGTGAAAGTAACCCAAGTAACCAAGATCAAGAAGCAAAGTCGAGAAGTTCGGAGCTTGAAGTGGCAAGCCTTCCGAGCAGAGACTTTAAAGCTGAGATCTGTCGCGTTCAGAGGGTACGGTCACGGAGTCAAGGAGGCAAGGAATCAAGGAGTCAAGGAGTCAACAGCCCAAGGAACAGCGAGGTCCTGTGGCAAGGACCAATCGGAGAAATCAGCGGTCGAGTGGAGGCAAGTTGTGGGAGTTGCGCGCGTGGCTAGGCTTTGCCGGGCGATACACCGTGTCGACGATATCCCCGACCAAGGCGCAGAGCGGGCGATAAGGGTGGCTAGGCTTTGCCGGGCGATACATCCTGCTAGTTCGGTGCTTGAAGCTGCAAAGCGGGCGTTCGGAGTGGCTAGGCTTCGGCTGGGCGATACACCCTGCTAGCTTCGGCAGCGAGACAACCAAGCGATCGGCGAGAAAGGAGTGCAGCCGCACCCGAGAGGAGCAGGACGCAGCGGAAGTTGTATAACAAATATCCTATTGAAGTGCAATAAACACCGGAATATTAAATTAACCCAAAGCGTTCTCTCTGGGCGGGAATTCACGTATAATATAAATTTGGTGGGACGAGCACACGATCTCGACTGAGCTAGCCGCACCTAGTCGTTGCGAGCTAAACCAAAGAAATCAGCTCGTTACAGTGGGTGTGCAAGCTCGCCTGTGAGATAGCCAGATACCTAGATAGCAAGCAATTTAGGCAATAAATAATAACAAGAATTCTTGCAGTACCTTCCTCAAACGCTTCTTGAGCTAGTAGTATAAAAACCGGGTTTTCGGGACCTTTGATGTCGCTCAATGGGGTCATAACTTAGTTTAATTAGTGTCACCTGTAAAATTTTAATTGTTTTAAGTAATAAAAATGTAATTAATTAGGGTCAGCTGTAAATTTTAAAAGGATTTAGCAATAAAACTATAATTAATTAGGGTTAGCTCCCAAAAGATAAGTGGTGGGATCGAGGAGGTACTGTAGAAGGGTGCATGCAAATTGATCCTGCACTCACCCGCCCTCAATTTAATAGGTTACGGTGTCACGTGAAAGGGTGCGCGTGCGCGGTAGCGATCCCGCACGTACCCGTCTCCACTTGAACACTCGCGCACAAACGTGAACAAGGCTCACCAAAGGACACTCATCCATCGCCACTTAAAAAGGTCGCGCACATGCACGATCAAGGCTCACCAAAAGACACTCACCCTCCCTTAAGTAAGTGCTGTGGGAAAAAACGAACAATTGTCAACGAAAACGCCCACCGAAAGTCTAACGGAAAAATCGAGTTGCAAATTTTGTATGAGTGACTATCTCTTTGCATTGTGTATGGTCTTTGATTTTTGTGAGTTTCGACCCCACTTGAAAAGGTCGCGCACAAGTGCGGTCAAGGCTTACCGAAGGACGCTCACCCGTCCCATCCGACCGTTACAAGGCAGGCCATCTCAAAAAAGTCTGGATCGAGAACATAAAAAGGGGTGGGGAGACAAAAAAAAGTACGTTATAAAAATCTGGTCCTGAGAGAAGAAACTAGGAAGGCGCAAGGGAAAGAAATGGGAAATGTAACCAAACGATTGCGAGTGGAATTTGTGCAAGACGTCGATCAAAAGGAACACTCACCCTCCCTCAAGTGAGTAAAGTAAAAAAAGATGAAGGCTTTCAACATTCAAGAGACGTAGCTCTACGTCCCATCCATAAAATCTGTAAAACAAATCCCATTCACCATTTCCAATAAAATAATGCACATATTTTATTTTTGAGTATAATATAATTTTTTCAAGTACAAAGATCAGAAGCGATGTCCTAAGTTAACAAACATTTTTATAATTTTCAATGATGACATGTGCATTCAGAACCAGCGGTGTATCAGCCATCCTCTGTCTAAAATATTTTAATGACTCCTTCAGATATTCCATGTGTTCAGGATAAATTTGATCTTTATACATTTTCATTAAAATGATTAATTCTGATCACAAGGTTTAATTTTTGTAGCGTCTCTTGGAACGATATTGGGTATTTTCCAACTTATGTTATTTATAACAATTTTATGAGTTTTACCGTCAATAGTTTTAACATACATGTCATCTGTATTTTTAGCTAGCAATAGAATGAGTTCATGTTGACAATTAAATACCACATTCTTTTGGTCCTCAGCAAATCCTAGTAGCATTTTTAAAGGAACAGAAAAACTGAAATGACCTCCTGAAGGAATATTGTCTCCGCCACTCCATCCAGCATTGCGATAAAGTACTCCTTCCTGTTGCCCAACTGAGAGAAAATTCTTAATAGTCGAGGTAATACCTGTAAAACGTGTTCTGTCGATTTCCGTCGAGTTTATCTCGTATCTAAGCTTATCGAGAAAATAAGCCATGCAGTTCTTTTTGAGCATCCCGCTAACATTATTAGTACTGCTTGGTCCTGTATTTATGTCAATAATAAAGTGTTACGTCAAAGTAGAGAAAACTTTCTGATGGAAGGACATACAAATCTTGGTTCTGTATTGTGATGCGAACTTCATCATTTGTCTGAAAGTTTTGTTGATACGGATAATAAGAACGCGATTCTTTTGACAGGCTTTTCTTGAACATACAAAATTATATTCATTTGAAAATTCGTTTTTTAAACTTTATTGAATATTAAATCCCAGCGATTTTAAAATTCATTTAATTCTTTCCTCGATATAATGTTGTTAATGTCTTTACTTCAGCTTTAGATTTGATAATGTTATCAATGGAGCGATGTGCAGCCTTTTTATTGTAGATAATCATATTGTTGATCGCAAGTGAAACCGAATCGAAACAGTTTCTCCACGCAAATTAACTAAATCTCCGTTTTGATCAGTTATCCGTACTTCGAGCGTTCTTATTTCTCTGGTGTTGACAGGTAAATAAATCAAATTTCGTGGTGTAATATTCATTTTATAACCACGGTGAACGTTGATTCCAAATTCATGAGGCACGTGAATTATTTTATGCCACACATATGACCCACTAATTATGTTACATTCCAATATGACTGAATTTTTTTTAAAACATTTACAGTGTTATCTGTGGTGTAAATTTCTTTATAATTTGGCCTTAGTTTTCGTTTATTAAATCCGAATAGCTGACCAATATATTGTTCGTGATTAAAATAAACTGTTTCATTTTTAGTGACAACTTGAACTTGAAAGGTGTTAATGTTGCATTCAAGTTTTATAGTGTTATAAAGCGCATACTGTTTAAGCTTATTAATAATATATTTTTGTATATATGATTTTATATCCAATATGAAAGAGATTATTACTGAAGTCAACATTCGGTATGAATGTATAAAAGTCAATGACTGCACACTCTTAATTACGTTTTAATTCTAATTAAAGGAAAAAGTTTTCAGTTATAACTGATGTGTTTCCAGTTAAGGCAATTTTTAATGATGTACTCATTATGAAGCTTGAGAGTGGACTGTCTTGTTGTCATTCATCTGATTATACTTATATAATTATTTATTCGAGTATAATGATGAATTAATCAAGTCCCTTCCTATACCAAGATTATTAAAAATCCAAATTTATCTTCCCAATATTTTCGTAAAATATTTATAAATGCCACTATTTACATGATCTTAATATATGTAGCGCAAGTTTAAGTCGTGTCTTGTTTAAACATAATAATAAAATTCGCATTATCACGAATTAAATGTTTTGGAATATGGGTATACGTTTGTGACAAATAAAATGAACCTATACTGTGACGGCCCATACAAAAATAGTTTCTTATATTTTCTTTCTTTTCAGTTGCAAAAATGAGTTATTTTAAGCTTCGTGTGGTGACAAAACTGCATCATTTTCTGAGAATGTAAAATATCCCATCCCTTTAATAGGTTTAATAAGTGTTGGAAGTTAAGGCCTTCTCCCGATTCCTTAATTGATTACACACACGGGTTCTAGTTTTAGTTCAAAGTTTTTCTTTTTAATAGATGCTTTTATACCACACACAACCTGTCCGTTCTAAAGTCAAAGAGAGAGAGAGATCAAGCCACTTTCAGTGTGACCAGCCCTTCGGGGTTGAACAATCTTTTGCTTATAGAAAAATACGAAGATGGTATTTTTTCCACACACCTCCTCAAAAGATATGTTTAACAATTTAAAATTAAATTAGTATTACAAAATTATTCTTATTTGGACAGTTGTGTATTCTGGGAACAATAATAATGATCCATATTCATCTAGAAATAGTTTTGTTAAGATCAAATCAAACTAGTTCTAGGATTAAGGGAAACCCAGTAAAACCTTAATCGAATCATTGGTTAATAACAAAAAAATTCAAATTTCATTTGACAAATTAAATGTTTTTTAGCTTCTAGCTAATAAATACACTAAAATTCATAATTTTAGTAAAATTAAATTATCAGTTCATCTTTTTCTTTAAGCTAAGTTCTAAATTAAATATCAGTTTCAATAGTTTTTTTTTTTTTTTTTTGGTTTATAGTATATAGTATATAGTTTTAGTTCTTAAGACCCATCTCGTTTCTTAGTGTCAAGAATCTTGCAG
>VNJW01014010.1:0-62532 GCA_008042615.1 Drosophila auraria | reverse complement strand
ACGGCACGTCGCAGGTGTCCTACGACTACAATGCGGAGAGATCTAGCAGCAGCCAACTGGACGAGGAGAAGGAGCAGCAGACGAACGAGGCCAGACACACAAAGATGTCTTTCGGTCACACTCCCTAGCGGGATCTCCAGCTGTGGCAGCAGCTATAGGGCCAAGAGCAGATCGCCAGGAGCAGCTCAGCGGCATTGGGAGCTAACCCCGCTACATTGAAAATCATAACCTAAGTAAATAAATAAAGAATTTCTTAATTTTGCACGTATTTGTGGGTACGCGGCTTGGCGGCGTTTAATTTGAATTGTAAACAAACACAGCTGACAGTATGGCCGTTAAGCCGTTTCGTATGGATTTTCGGTGAACGCCATAAAGCCTGGTCACACTAGAATTATGAAACCCTTTCAGCTAGCTAAGGGTTTAGCGCTAGTGAGTACTAGGCTTTACCAAATATTACATAATAAATTTAATTATTTAATATTTATAAATCTTATTTGCATGTTGCACTCAACACTTGTGATTTCTTTTCTTTCAAAATATATTTTGAATTTTGTTGTTTTTTAATAATAAATATTTAGTATATATATTATACATCATGTTTATATTAAATAAATATAATATAATTATTATTAATAAAAATTAATTAACTCACTCAGTCGAATTCTTGGTTGTTTTTTCCCAGACTGCCAAGGCCACTGACTTAATCACTTTATAAGTTAATTTAAAATTTTAATTTAAATTTAAATTAACATTTGTTCGCGCCAAGTGGAATTTCAGCCAAAAAGAAAACAACAACTACAGTCACCATAAAGGGTGGGAGAGCATAAAAATTGGGAGAGCAAGAGAGCAGCTCTGAACAAAAACGTAACGATCTACAACGTAAGTGAACCAAAACATGAAGATTTACGACATAAGATACTATCCGCCTCTGGCGAAAGATTTTGGTACTAAACAAAAGTGGTGCTGTTAATGGTTAACAGTGTGCTGTTAGGCGCATTTACCGAAAGCGGATTAGTCGATTAAAGTTTTGATAACATATTCAATAACATTTCTAGTGTGACCAGGTGCCGTTAATACAAAAATCTCTCTTTTATCAGGTAAATTAGGTATTTTGATCGGAAAAACCGGCGGCCACACTGTACTTTTCTGGCGACTTTTTGGCTTGAAAATACCTGTGATCTAGTCAGAAAATAGCTAAACGGGTAACACCGCACCGAAGCTCTCACACTGTGGGCTCTCTCGCTCTCGGCTCTCTCCTCTCCTTTTAGCAGACTGTTGTTTTTAACAGCTTCAATTCGACCCCATTTACATGTTAACCCGAAATTTTACGCCCATTTACATGTTAACCAGTAATTTGACTCTGTTAACCCCAATTTTGACAAAGCCGCCGCCAAATCCTTAAATGTAGATGGCCTTTAGAAAATCGAAGCGACCGCAAGGATGGGTAATTTTATTTGCTTTCATATTTTCATATTACTAATATTTTTATAATTAATTTTTAAATAAATGGTAAATATTAACAATTTTTGAATCCGCCGCGCTTGAATTTTATGTTAATCTTCTTATGTTATGTTATGTTATTCCCTCCCACGCGAAAGATGAAAGAGAAGTAACGAGTTGGCAGCTTTTTAAACAGAGGTGGTATTTTTTTTTATCGTTTTTCGCTTCGCAACATTTCCACGTCATAATGAAATATTTCTTCTCTTAATTATTTGAAATGAACTGTTTTTTCAAATTTAGGGGGAAGACTGGATTTTTTAGGGGGAAATGTCGACTCTTTGAGATTTTTTAGGGGGAAAGCTAAATTTTCATCTGGCAACACTGAACACAACAAATATAGTCAAAATTCGAAAGGGATAATACAAGTTATATATAGCACCTGACTTTCAACGAAATGGAGAAGCTAAGCAAAGCGAAGAAGGTGGCGCGCGAGGAGAAGCAGCGCGACCAGAAGCTCGAGGAGCTGGTTAGTTTTGGTCAAAGGATGCCAATCCCGATCCAACCGGCGTTGCAATGGAAACGGCTATAAATAGAAACAAAAATTCTTATGGCTCTTTTATCCGTCTCCCCAGGTGATGAAGTCCCTCGAGGAGTGCCCCTCCACCGAGGACAAGGTGAAGCTCCTGCTCCAGCGCCATGTGGAGAGCGAAAAGAACGTGAACCGGCTGACATCGGATCTGCGCGTGCTGCAGCGGCAGATGGAGAGCCAGCAGCGGGAGAAGGAGCAGGTGCAGCGCGACCTCAACAAGAGCGTCCTCATGCGCGACAAGCTGCAGGAGGTGTGCCGCGAGCAGCAGCGCATCATCAAGTCTGTGAAGAACGAGAGCCTGCTCCAGATCAAGGTCGAGGAGGAGCGCCGCAAGGAGAGCCAGACCAAGTTCCAGTCCTCGCTCAACGAGGTCCAGAAGTCGCTGGCCAAGAACAACGAGGAGAACATGAAGTTGCGCGATTACAACATCGAGATGACCAAAAAGTAAGAGGCAACCTCATGGCGCATGCCGCCCCACTGCTCCGTCTAAATATAGACCCTGCATATATACCAACACTCTGCTTTCCGATCTGCGGTAACCATCTGGCCTCCCGTTTTAGGTTAAAACTGCTGGCCGAGCAGTACCAGACGCGGGAGCAGCACCTGGAGAAGCTCAACGAGCAGGTGCAACTCGAGGCGCAGTTGCACCAGGCCAAGCTCAGCAAGGCCCAGGTGGAGGCTGCCATGGAGAAGGAAATACTGAGCAAGTGAGTAAATGCCGGTTGTGGGGGGCTTAACCGAAAAACGAGAAAGAACTCCTTAGATGGTCAGCATGTGGAAAACTCGTTTTCATTCAGGAAAATTCCAAGCTGCAAGATATAAACTTGCTTTTTCTCTTTCAGAGAGAACCAAATTGGCTTGGAGAAGCTACTGCAGGCGCAGCGAGCCATCAAAGATCTCACCGAGCGCGAGCACCAGCTCAAGGAGCAGTTGAACATCTACACGGCCAAGTACGATGACTTCCAGCAGTCCCTGCAGAAATCCAACGAGGTCTTTGGCAGCTACAAGCAGGAGCTGGAGAAGATGTCCAAGCATACAAAGAAGATCGAGAAGGAGGCACTGGGCTGGCGGCAGAAGTACGAGAAGGCCAACGCCATGGTGATTGATCTAGCCACCGAGAAGCAGTTGCAGACGCAGCACTCGGAGCGTCTGCAGAAGCAGATCCAGCAGCTGCAGAAGCTGCTGCGTGCCCTCCAGCTGGAGCGCACCGCCTTGCACAAGAGCCTAAGGGATCATGAAATTGAGATCCCAGCTATGCCCCAATTGCCGCCTGAGCCAGAGCCGGTGATTGTGAAGCCCGCCAGTGCAGATACTGCCAAAATGGAAATGATGACACGAAACTGCGCTGAACTCAAGCAAACGCTGGCCAATCTCCAGAACCAAATGAAGCTGCTCACAACCACCGAGTCCTCGAAAAGTGCCGCCGAGGAGAAGAGCAAGGCTGCTGAGGAGCAGCGGCAGGCGAACAATGCCAAGAAGAACAGGCTGAAGAAGGAAAAGAAATCAAAGGCCAAGGCAGCGGCAGCAGCAGCCGCAGCCTCCTCTACATCGACCGAGGAACTCAACGGGATTCAGGAATCAACAGTCATCGACTCGAATGTGGAACTGCAAGCAGCTGGCGATGGACCCAGTGTGGTCAAGGAGACCCAGGAGCAGATCGTTCAGACTGTGCCAGAATCCAAGGAGATCGTCGGCGATGCCCCTGTCGCCGACACGCCTCCCTTTGATATATCCGAAGTGCCTGCCCTTATCGATGCCAATTCAGAGTAAACTCTGCCGACTGTTCGATTGTACTCCCGTTTAAATTACGGAAGGGGTTGTAATGCCTTCCCTTCAATGCATTTCGTGTCATTCATGTCTCAACAGAAAATTGTCAACAATTATAATTACCATGAGCATAATTTTGTACTAGCTATTTATTGTATTTTGTATATTGTATTTATTTAATGGAATGTCTACGGTGATCGTATGTTGCTGTTAAACAAAAGCAAATTGAGTAAATCGTGTTTCCTGCAACCAAAAAGGGTTTTATTGTTCTTTTAAAGCGGGCAGATGTGTGGATTTATGAATTTACATCATTAATTCGGACTTAACTCCTATTGCGCTAAGTCTTATATATTTTTGTCCTAAAAAATAGTAATCCCTTTGAATCTGAGCTTATCTTTAGAAGATGTGGATAATTACGTAGTTTTTCATGACTTGAATGTCTTTTAAGCATTCTTAATATCTTAAAACATCTCCTTTTAAAGAGTAGGTAAGCCACTAACTCCCTTTCAAATCAAGTTGTGGATTGAAAGGTCGAACATAAGGGCTTATACAACAAGAGGAAAAGCAACAAGTATATACGGTGTATATATTCTTGATTAGCAGTAACAGCTGAGTTAATCTAGGCATGTAAATATATCTATTCCTTCGTCAGTTAATTTTTATGAGAAGAACTGTTTCTGTATCATTATTTTCTGTGTGTAATTGAGTTATTTGTCTTACGAGACCATTTATGTTATAATTGTGCTTTTTAAGCTCATAGTGAGTCACAGTCCTCATGATATGTTCAAGTGTAAAAGTGACCGAGATTCCGTATGGGCAGTAGCAACGCAGTGCGGGTCCTCGAGAAATCGCACAAGCTCGGTGGCCGTGAGTTGCTTTCGTCACTGTGGGTGATGCCGCCGCAGTGTCTGGCGTTGCATGCAACACATTGCAATGCAAACAGGCCGAATGGGGGGGGCGGGCTGGCTTCTTCGGTGCTGGTAAGTGGTAGTGGTTCGTGGTCAGGGTCATTATAATTGCGCCGTAATTATTTTCAACACGCAGCTGTCATTTTTGCCGGCCCCCAGATTTCCGCTATAAAATATTCAAGACGCATGCAACGTGGCGTATGCCTAACGCCAACAGTTGGCAGCGGTCACTCGGTGTACGTCCGCACGTCTGTGCGGGTGTTTGAGGGTGTTTAAATAAAGCCGTTTAAGCCACTAAAATAATTACAGAAATTAATTTAAATTGCATAAAGAGCTGCATATGAAAAGAGGGGCCAGTGATGATGAGAGGAGTCGTTAGGGTCTCAACGGATTGCTACCCCCTCTGCTTAATTACGCCTCGTTGGCAGCCCCGAAGTAAGCCAAAGTAATTTAAAATTTAATTAAAAATATTCAAGTAGGGAAACGAATTAAGAATAATATTTATTTGAAACTTTTACCCTGCAATCCCGTCGCCTGATGGCCCATTAAGCGGTATTAAAAGTGTCTTCGCCCGGAACCCCAAAGTGTGTGTCGTGGCAACAACAACGAAAGCGGCAACGACACTTGTGCATATTTAACACCCTTACACACACACACACGCATAGCAAAATGTGTGCACATTTCGCAGGCAATGAGCTTTTGAACATTTAATGAGTTAATACGCTAAATTTGAAAGCCGCGCAAGCGTGCGCCAAGTGCTCCTAACACTTGTCCTCCTCAGCGGGCCAAGTTGCCCATTTGCAAACTTGAAAAATGAGAATGGGAAAGCCAGGAAGTCGAATTACACACAGAAAAAAAAAAAAAAAAATCATCTCATATATTAAAATAAATTCAAAATAATTTTAACATAACCCAAATTCATAATAAACTTTTGAAATTTATATATTTTATGGTTAGAAGTATCCTAAATATCCGATTGAAACAGACGACCGTCTCTATTTTCTTCCAAAACAAACCAATATTTTTGAATTTCAGGGCAATTTCCCAATGATTTTTCCCAGTGCACGCGCCCACCGTGCCCTTGCAAAACACTAAGCACTTGTCATTTGGCTGTAAAACCTTCCACGTCCATTCGTTGGTGAAAAACAGTGCAAATGTCCAACACACGAGCATATGCGAATGAGCAGCAACGAAGGCGTAACATTCCGGCAGGAATGGGATCCGGTGGCGGCGGGGCATCGTGTTCATCCTAAACTCATGGGTGTCATTGCTCACAGGACCAGCTCCCAGCCTGCAGGATAACAGTGGCATAACAGCAGAGGCATTTGGGAACCAGAAATGTTAAGGCTGCCAGACTGCTTGACTCTGTGTTAAGGGACAACGACGACGGCGTTGGTAGAGAGCGCGATGTGTGGCAATATTTTTGGCAGCCAATTGTGCGGGTTGAGCATGATGAATGGGCGATAACGGCACTGTGGGTCGTTAAAAATATTAAGAGATTATGACATTTAATAGTTTATTTTATAGAATTAAGTATTGAAAACTAACAAGACATTATTTTTAAGGTAAGAATTAGACTACACCTTTAAGTAATCGCAAAAGATTTATACAAAAGTTCATATACAATTTTTTATTATATCCAAAATAGTTTCAAAATATTGAATTTCTGGGTTTTTACGGCATTTTTTTGCAACTTTTGGGCTATTAACCACACATTTTCTGATTCCTATATCACTAACTCATAAGCAACAGCTGTTCTATAGAGTTGACGGCAAAATATGGCTGAGAAAATAGGTACCAATTAATTTTTGTACAATGGTTTTAAGTAGGATAGTTCTTTAATTATTTAAAACCATCTACTAAAATATTCCGCCCTTAGTTTGGTGGATTTAACTATAAGCATTAGCGATCTAATACTTTCAAATATCACTCATACGACATGGACTCCCTAACAGAAAATTTGCATCACTTTTTTCGATGAGAGTTCCCACTGTAACCACCGAGGAGCTTGCCTTGTCCCACCCGCATACCCCAGTGTGTGCGCACCCACTCGCGACTTCAGCTCCAGCTGCTGCTGCGGTCCTCCGCTGGTTCTCTCTCTCTGTTTCCGTTCTCTCTCTTCGCTCCGACTCTCGCCGTCCGGATGCGTGAGGTGAGAGCGTCGGCGGCGGAGCCTGCGAAGACTGCGACTTCTTTTGCCCAAAGCTGTGCTTAGTCGATTTTCGGTAACAGAAGCCATAGCGATAGCGGGATATTTCCCGACAAACGCCGAAGCAAGAGAAGCCGAAAGGAGGGAAAGCCGAAGCCACGCTGCTGCTGCTGCTGCTGCTGGCAAACATTTTCCACTTCCATTTTCGCAGTCCTGTAATCAGTTGTGTATAGGACACTCGCGTGCGCGCGTCGAACGGTTTCTGGCATTTCTATTGTGTGTGTGAAAAGTTTTTGGGGGAAAACGCTGCGCGGTTTTGGCTGCTCCCCGAGTCCTTCTCCTCGATTCTAAATGGTAGCGATTGTTGCTGCTGCCTCTGTCGGCTCAAGAAAATTGCCACGAAAAAAAATTGCCGAAAACAGAAAATTGTCAAAGTTGTTGGCAAAAAAAAATTGGTAGCCGAAACGCAAGGCAGCCAAACAAGTTGGAGGAAATTTTCCAGCTACAGCTGCTGCTTCAGCCAGCGTCGCTGTCGCAGCGCTGCCGCTGTGTCCGAGATAAAGGATATGCCCGGATCTAAAAGATACAGTTTTTCTTCGCTTTCGCTTTTTCGCAGGCTGCTTGGCAGCAACAACAATCGCTAACCCAAAGAATTTCGCCTGCCTGCCAGCCAAAAATGAAATAAATGTAACATAAAGCCAGTGAGTGAGAGAGCGCCAAGAATGCAAAAGAATAAATGAATAAGGCCCCGAGAAATCATTAACAAATTAAAACGAAACACGCAAGAAGGGGGGCCAGGGCAGGCAGCAAATAATATTATTGCCAAGAGGACGAAAAGTGGCCCGAGTCAAGTGTTTCACGAGGAGCTGTGTTTGCTGGCATGCTTTGAGGTTAATACCACCCGTCCGCCACCCACTCCTGCTCCTTCTGCTTCTCCCTGCTCCTTCTGTCGCCACCGCCGCCGCCGCCGCTCCTGCCTCTCATCTCCGCCGCGTCCTGTTCGTCACCGCTGCCGCTGCCGCTGCCGTCACCATCAAAAGGCATCGAAGGTAAATACGTATACATATATATTTGCGTGTGTGTGTGTATATACCGCAAACAAACTAACCTACAAAGTAAACAAAAACGTAACGTTACAAATGCAAATTTTTCGCATTCATACACACACACACACACACATATCCTCGAGAACTATAAACAACAACTCATTTAACTGACGCCATGCCCCATAAAAAACAATAGGAAAAACAACAAAGCTCAAGACTAGAAAATAGAAAGGTGGAAATGGAAATGGAAAGCCAAAAGCGAAACGCACGCTTCTAAAGCTATTTGTATAAAATTTTAATCGCATGCGATTTATTTGACTAGGCGCCAAAGCCGCACACATACTCACACAAGAACAACGCATTTTTGCACGCACACACGCTCACCTGCGAAAATTTGCGAAAAGAAAGCAGCAGTCTCGACAATCTGTTTATTATTCGCGAAATTATGGAAATTATGCACGCATCCCCATTTGAAAGTTTATGTTCTAGGGAGTCTATGGCTTGGTTTCTACTAAAATTAATTGAATTAAAAGTTATAGTTAATATCAAGGGAGATTAGAAGGGTTTTACACTCAAAAGAATTACAGGCTAAGTCAAGAGATCACCAGGAAATGGAAAAAAAAGCAAAAAGAGAGCTTGGCAAAGTTAAGTTCTTGTTTATTTTAATCAAGTTTGAGAATATTTTCCTATGAAAAGCATTGAATAAGTTTTAATATAAAAGGAGAAATCTTTTTGGTTTTGAAATCATTTTAAAATGTGTCTAAAAGTATGCAATAAAATGTTATTTCTGTGGAAATTTTTTTTTTACATTGACTCATTTTGTAGCATAGTTTTAGTCACATTTTTAGGTGTTTTCAAAACACTAGTAATATCCATAGCAGCCCGAATATATAGAAGTAATCAAAAACATTCAGAAAACGCTTAAATTAAAATAAAGCTGTCTCAATAAAGCTATTCATAAATGAATTTCAAGTATATTTATGCCAAAATAAGGCGAGACTATTATTAAATTGCCTATCAAATGAGTAAACTTCATATCTATAAAAAAAACATACATATATTTCGGCTTAATTCGTTTTCATTTAACATGAGCTTTCAATCGCTTAAAAAATACCATCATTTGGCTCAAATTTCCATGCGATTTAATCCCTGGGAAAGCATTTAACAATAAAATAAACAAACAAAATAAAGTGCTTGTGTGCAACAATTGATGATAAGCACTAACAGGAATATCGTGCAGTCTGGCCATAAACCATAAACCAACTGCCAATTCCATTTAGATGAACAAGCCGATTATAAAAGTCAACTTATGCTTCAATAGTTGTTGGAACTCATCGATTTAAGTTAAATTGGGTTGGAATGCAAATAAAAAGAGGGAGGGTATTAATATTTACGAAAGTCCTTCAGAGAACAGAAAAAAAAATAAGATAAATTTCTAAAACATATATGATATGATATATGATATAATTTAAAAAAAAAATATATATAAAAATACGTACCCTTTTAGTTATTCATTTATCCATTTTGTTTTCTTTGTCGCTTGCATTTATTTTGCATTTAATTAATACTTTTCAATAAATTTTCGCTCTTGGCAACTTTGATCCACTCAAAAAATGTGAAAAGTAATGAAAATTTAGGTTATTAAAACATTATCAGTTCTGAAATATAAACATTTTCAATATTTATCTTAATTAAGTATAATAACTCTTAGAAATACAATCAATTAAAGACACTTAATCCCGCTAAGACCACTTAATGTGTTCAACCTTTTGAGTGCAGGACAACAAGTTAGTTTGGCCAAAGTGAATTATTACTATTATCTATTTATATAATCCTCGACGCTATTTGGCCAACTATTTTAAGTGCTGGCTGCCAACAAGGTCTGAGGCTCTGGGCCTGCACAATGAAATGAACTTGACTGAGGGGATGCTGGATGGAAAGCACTTAGCGCGCAACTAAGCGACAATTGCTGTTTTGTGCCTGTTGTTTTGTGCGGCGTTTAAAAATAGCATCAAGGTGTGCTCTAGTTTCATTCACACATAAACACACACCCCTGCCTCCGCCTCCCTCCCACACACACACACACACCTAACACCCAGCTCCTAAGAGCCTACACAAAAGTGGCTGCCGTTGTTTTTTGCACGTGGGCGAATGTGAAAGAAGGGGAAGCCCCGCGCCGCGTTGTATGCAACACGAAACTGCAAATAGAAATTTTATAAATAAAATCCGCGCATTCCAAACGCGCTTGGACGTGTGGGAGTCAAGTGTGATTATTAATAGTGAAAGCAGATGCCACGTAGGTTATTTTGGGGTTTGTTCTTTTAAGAAAAGACTTTTACAGGACTTTTTTATACAAGAACTTGGATAAACATATAAAACTTCATTATATTGTATTACAAGAGATTTTAAGGCTGCAGGAAATAGTGAAATCTGCATTAAAAATGATTTTTTTACCGAAATTTCAGTTATATTTTCAAGAATTTTATAAAATTGGTTAATTCTAGTAAAATTGATTTATTTATCCATTTAAATAGTCAGCTATATAACCTTTTTCGTATCACAAACGAAACTCCCTCTAGCATTAATCCCCTAAAATGTGTCTTCGCACCATTACTTACCAGAAAGAAGGTCAGGGCACCTCTCAACCTTGGGCCAGAAGAAAATGAAACGAAAATACTTTAACGTAAAGTTCATGACACGCAAACTAATACGAAATGCCAACCGCAGCTGTGCCGAGGTGCAAAATGATTCAACGGTTTTCGGCTATAAAAATTGCCTAATCACTTAAGGTGTTAGGTGCGTGGCGGGCTATCAAATGACACCGGTAATTACAGGCCCTATCGAATGGATATTGTCTTGGCCTAAGTGAGTAATGAGCAGAGGGCGTGACTATCGCCGAACGCCCTTTGTCCTCCGCTGAATAATTAAGGCTGGTCAAGCGAGTTCCTAAATAACTTTTAGTTAGGCGACCAAAGTTTCAAATAACTTAAGCAAATGATGACTTCCTTGGAGCTACAAGAAAATATCTATAGAAACACATGTTTTAAATGCTTTTAAAGATGTATCTATAAACATTTTTCCCTATGCCATGGCAGCAGCCGCAAAATCCCAGCATGAACATCAATTTGCCAGCATTTGGCGACCATTAATGGTCAACATATCGTACAGGGGGAAAAATGCTATTCCTTTTTCCATGGTTAAGGCCATAAAACATGTGTGCAGGCAGGCAACTACATAAATATACATAGTAGATATGCAACAGCTAGGAAAAACGAAACGTTTAACTTTCAAACAACAACAAACTTGAAATTTATATAGCCAACCGCTGCCAGATGTGTCTATAAAACTTGCACACACATCCATCCATACCATTTATGTACATGCATACATATATGTTGCGGAGGATTTTTCTTTTTCTTTTATATTTTTATCGCCAGCTGATAAGTGCAAAGTTTGTCCGAAAGTTGGCGCCTCCAGCCGTAACACGCATACGCCATGTGTTACAAATATCCGGAGAAAAGAGAAAGAGAGTGAGAAAGAAATGAAAGTTAAATGTCTTGGCTGTCGAGGATTTTTGGTAACATTTTTTAATTGCTCCGCTGGGTGGTGGCATGGGGTAAATCCACAGTTACAAGCAAACGTATGTTGGCAACATGCAATTAACAAGCCAAGTCCAGCTCTCAGATGAGAACTGAAATAAAAAGGAAGTAATGTTGCAGTGAAGCGACCATGTAGTACCCGGTACTTGGATGTTGATAAATGTTGCTTACTCTTGGAGGAAATTTAATATAATCTGGCTTAGCAATTTTTTAAAATAAGTAAAGTCCTTTGAAAACAAAATTTTTGTGGTTTGCAAAAAAGAGGTAAATATTTATGAACTTTTTATGAATAATTCATATCATAATTCTAAGAAAGCTAAACTTTATCATTTGTTTTTATATTTGAGAATAAATTAAGACTTTTAATGTAAAAATCCGATATTCCCTTTACTCTTATTCAAAGGCTTATGCTTGTCAAAAAACGACATCCGTTAGCGAGTCGAAAGCGACTCAGGCAAAGGTCCTCCTAGATAAATTTCCTATATGTGAGATTAAAAAAATATATAGTGCAATATACCCCAGACCTAGAGGAGTACCAAGCATAAAGACCAAGTTGAAAATGTGGCAATCTATGTTCAGCCACCCCCGCAGAGCTGTTACAAGCATTAATTACTGTGTCGGGCCTGCCAAGTCAGCAGTGGCAACGAGCTCTGAAAGTTGAAGGACCAACAACAGCAGCAGCAGCGGCAGCAGGAGGCTATTGCCCAAAAAAATATTGCATACTTTTCGGAATGGAATTTTTTTCCTCCAATTTGGTCCTTTCGCTCGCGCTCTCTGACAAGTTGTATGAGTTGCGAGAGTTGAATGTTTCTTTTTATTGCCATTGCCATTGCCTTTCTTGTTATGGCTTGCTCGCTTGCCTTTGCCTCTTTGGCTTTTGTTTTTGTTATTGTTTTTGTTTCTGCTCAATTTTCTATTATTTGGTCTGTTTATTGTTCCTGTAGATGTTCATGTTCATTGTAAAACATAAAAATAAGCCAAGAGAAAACAAATGTTAAACCAAAAACCAAAAGTTAGTTTTGTAGTTGATTTTTCGCAGAACCGAATTAAGTTTGAGCCAAGTAAACAACCAAATATGTAATTGGATTGTGCGGACGGAAAAACTTATGGTTCGTAAGGCATTTACATATACCTATATAAACTACATAGGTATTAATATTACTATATTTTTTAATATTGTCAAGAGTCGAGCTCATGTAATTTACTTTGTAAAACATATTCTCTTTTTTCTACCCCAGAGAACAAAGAAATAATAAAAAGAAATTATTGTTATTGCTAAGCTAAATAAAAATATTTCCTAATATTTTTTGAAAGGTCAAAGGAAACTAATTTGATCGAAATCAAATCAGCCGACAAATTATGCCACTGGCCAGCAATTATATCCTCTAAGCCAATTTAACTTGTTTCGATTTGGCCAAAGCTGGCTTGAGTCTTATCTTCGTTTTGCTGGGCGGAAATAAATTAAGTCAGCTCATAAATTAAATCAATTCAAGCAAAAAAATTGTTGTTCCATCAAGTTCTGCGGCTCATACACCCACGCAGAGGGATAAGTTCGTACATACTACTTGCTATATCTGAAGATATTTATGGCTTGGCCGAAAAACTAGCTAAGCTTTTGGCCGAGTAAGGGCACCGCCAGCCAGCCAGAATGATTGTCTGAAAGTTGGCGCATATCGGCGAACCGGAAGTTCCGGGGGCCATCAAGAATAGCGGGTGGTCATATATATATATAGAAGGTTCTATATAAATTTTCTGTACGCGCGAGTTCTGCAGGAGTCGCCGCCAATGGGTCGGCGTTCAATGGCGTTTTATTGTTGAGCATTTCGCACAGTAGAATACGAAATTTTGAACTACACCCCCGTCCATGTCGGGAATGCCTCGACTCCTCGTACAATTATTCCCGCCCAGAGCCCCGCCCATTTGAAGTAGTTGCAACTATTTTGGCAGTTCCCTTGCAACGCTTTTTGTTGGCGCTGCTGGCCAAACAATGAAGTCGGTTTCTTGTGTTGGCCCTTGCCAAAACTAACTGCATTTTCTGGACGAGGGAGTTACTGAAAAGTTTCCCCTGCCGGAAACGCAGTAAAAACTTTTTCATTCCTTCTCCCTGCCTTTTGCATAGTCTCTGAATATACTTTCTAGCTATATTGCAATTTTAGTGACTCCTAACTGCTGCCAAATTAATGAATACCAATGAATGGCTTGCCCTGCCTGAT
Source organism: Drosophila auraria (assembly GCA_008042615.1). Taxonomy (NCBI): domain Eukaryota; kingdom Metazoa; phylum Arthropoda; class Insecta; order Diptera; family Drosophilidae; genus Drosophila; species Drosophila auraria. The sequence goes on along the minus strand of VNJW01014010.1, from coordinate 48,821 downwards.
TGTGCCGTAGATTGGCAGTAACAAGCTTCCGCTATCATTCCTCCGGACTCCTTCCGTGTCCCACATGTGTGTATCCTTCTTGAGCTGATTGCCTTCTAATGCTCGACTGACTCTGAGCCCGAGTCTAAGTGGCCAGGCCGACGGAGCACTTGAAATGTATACAGCTCTTGGCGGAGTCAAGTTATCATTTGGCCTGGAATTACTCAGCTGTGTTCATGCCGAGAATATATTTTGGGATTACCCTTTGAGTTGCAATTCAAAAATAATAAGAAGAAATAATGATTTGATAGCTTAACAAGCTCTACCATAAATATAGAAAATAATAGCAAGTCAAGTATATATAGAGAAGCAATCATCTGATTATTACGCCGCCAATTTCTGCAGTCCTTACTCGGGGCAAGCCTCAATAACATAGACATCCCCATCAATTCAAGGGGCTTGTACCCCTAACGATATCCAGGTGCCAGCAATTACGTGTCGCGTGTCGGAGGTGCGATTAGAGCATCAGCCGCGACTAATAATGGCTCGGGTGCCAGGACTCAGCTCGCTCCTTTGTTGATTCAAGATAGCCGAAAATGCTTTGCCAAAATTGCTTTTCCCTCTGGTGTTTAACTAAAAAATTATTGCAAACTGAGACCCAAAGCCATATGCTGCACGGAGCTCCGACTCTGGGGAGTCGTTTGTTATTGTTGCCCCGAGCATTCGCTTGGCTTATCTCTGGGAGCTCTTCTTGGATGGCAAGCGGCGGTTGCCAGCTGGAAAATACCCTCCTAAATTTCGCACGCTTTTCCATTAACAACTAAAAACTAACTGCAAAAAAGGAGGGACTTTCATCAACACTTTTAGCTTGATTTCCCCAAGCTCGTCTCTCTCCTACTTGAGCTCAAAGCGAATGATGTCAAATGGCAAACTTACGGCTAATTTTATGCAGCCCCCCGCACGACTGCACCCAAGCTCTTAAAGTCGGAGGGCTGTTCACTGCACATTTATATCGAATAATGACTTCCTTTGACTATCTCATAACTCGCTGATAGGCCATTTGTAACTATACGTTGGCTGCAGGCCAACTTCTCTTCATATCTCCCATCTCTTGGCAAATTGGGAGAATAACTTTTGGCACAATTACCCACTTTAGTTATGCGTCATGCTGTCAGTTTTGTAAAGATAATACATCAGACATGTGTGGGAAAGGATGGAAAATCGTTTAAAATAATTCCATTTTAAAATTGAAGATATTCCTGGAGGCTTGGCTTGGCAGCTTATATTTCAAAGATTAATGACAATTTGTTTGAAATAAAATATAATAGAAATTTGTGAAGGATTCCTTAAACTAGTCCAAAGTGAAAATTAGAATGGTTATTGTAAGAAATTAGACGATTTTAATTTTAACATAATATGAAAGCACTTACAAAGGAATTAATTAATTTTAAATAAGGCTCAGAACTCTTATTAAACATCAGTTCCTCGTATAAATATGAAATTCTGCCAGATTTTAGTGGCTATTAAATGTCAATAAAGTCTCAATGGCTTTCTGCAATTAGATTATGCATCAAAATGCCACTTTCTCCTATTAAATATTTAATTTCCCATTCATCAAAATGCTCGTTTCCAAACATTTTGTGTGTCATAACTAAAAGCAGTCTGAGGTTATAGCAATTAGACTGCTCATATATCGAATTGCACGCCATCATTGCGAGTATATAAGTATATAGACGCCTATCCACCTGAGAATGGCAAACATCCGTCCATTATCTCGAATCCCCACAAGGCGCTTTTCAACATTGAACTGCACACGGACGATATCTCGGCTAATCACAATGCAAATGCATTTCCATTTGGCAGCTCGGTTGGGATATCCGCCCCCAGGATTTCTCACGAGATTCGGTGGCGTGTGTTCATTATTTTCCCATTCACCAGGCTCTGTGGCCTGATTTGCGATTGAAAAGTGTTGAGAGCCCCACATTATGTGTCGTCATCGCTTGCCTTGGCAAGCGGATAACCGCAGAAAGCAAAAAAAAAAAAGATATAATTGGCGTTGATTTATTGTCTTTGGTAGGCGCAACCCACAACCCTAGTGGGCGAAGTGCCAACAAAAGTCTGGCCTAGCCAAAAATAAAAAAGAAATTCAATTATGCTCACCGTGGCCATGGTCTCGAATATAAGAATATACAAAGCGAGGGATACGCCAGAGATATATCCGCAATTTAATAATGCTCTCGAAATTGAAGTGGAACTGGGGCCTTAGCGGTTGCGTGTTGGATCTGCTCGGAAGTCCCTATTTAGATATAGCCTTTCCAGCTTGGCACTCCTACTCCTCTCACATTGTGCCAGTCTGTCTGAGTTGTCCATGAAAGTGGCATGAAAACAGCAGGAAATGACAATGGCACAGGCTCGGGGACATGAAACCAGCACAGTGGGATGGCAGGGGAAAAAAGCAAGTATACTTTGTAGATTATAATGGGAAATTATATTATTTTTAAAATGTTTTAAAAGATTTTTCACAAAGCAACAAGAGTTAAACAGTTTAATAATGTCTTAGACAATGTTGCTAGCTTTTACTAGTAATTTATGAGCTTATTTTCTTTGTTTATAATTACTAGCTGGACTTATTATTCAGATAAAAGTTCTATGTTGTTCTATGTTTGTTCTTCTGCCACCGCAACTCATTAGGAATATATGTGCTCAACCGCAATTTAACTTTATTTATATAGATCAGCCCTCAAAGAGCTCTGCTTCGCCAGCTTTGTCAAATATTATCATGCTTGAGTCCACAAACCACTGTTGACAATTTCAGTTAGCACAGAGAGTGGGAGGTTTGGCGTGCGTTCTTGTTTAGTTTTAGTTTTAGCTTTTTCTTCCCATTCGAGTAGCATTGCATGACTGCATGCAAGCTCGGGTCCGTACAGGCCAGGCCAAGCCTTGTCCTTGCTGAGGCTGCTTCTCCTGCTGCTGCTGCTGCTGCTTCTGCCGTTGTCGTTCCCATTTATAAGTTTAAGTCCTGACATGCCGCACACCAGGACCCACAGAGCCGGCACTCCCTCCGGCAGCAGCAGGAACAACACAATTAGACAAATGAATAAACATACAGTTCTTGGCAAGAAAATTTGCATATCCAATCCCAAGTATCCTCTTGTCATTCTCATTCGCCTCAAGTGCATTTCCGTGTGTGTGCGTTGAAATATTTTGTAAGCATTGAGGGCCTGGCATTCGGCAGTTCGGCTAATAAGGATATTCGCATTATAACGTTTACACTCTCTGACCCGGTTTAATATTTAATTAGCTTTGCCCTGGCAATGAATGGGTTCGACTCCACCCCTCCAGTCGACCCAACGCGACTCGACCCGGTCGGTTGCACGGCTATTCGTGGGTGTTCGTGCGCTCGCCGCCGGAAGCACATGTCGTATACGTGATATTTGACAAACATTTTACATGCCCAAGCACACAAGCGCACCCACGCATACACACACACAGGCCAAACGCCAAAACTGCATTTGAAAGTTAAAATGGGAGTGTGTTGGGTGTGAAGGGGTGCGTGTTTGGGCGGGGAATGGGAGTGTTAACCACGCATGCAACATAGAGGGAAAAGTCTTGCCTAAATTGAGCTTTTGTTAAAAAAAGAGGGCTTTAATTTACGATTATTATTAGTAATTCAGTAATAATTATTACAGTTATTCATCGAATTAAAGGATATAAATATATTTTATTGTCTTAAAATAATTAACTGATATTTATTATCCAAGTGTATAAAAGAAAAGCCTGACCATGCAAAAATGCTGTAAAATGCAGGCAGTTGCACGCTTTTCATTCCCCCATTTTCCCAGCACTCTTCCCAACCAACACCACCATCTGTGGGCCACAGAGATTTGTGCAGAATAGAGTCATGAAATTAGTTGGATGCACAGCTCGAGCTAAGTATGACATTGTAGTCGGTTTTATGGCTCTCTTTGCTTTTAATACTATTTATGCTAATGGCAGGCAACATTTAGCAGTGGCTTGTGGCTTAAGGACCTCTCTCAGCACATTTTCATGGCTGTGCTCGGTCGGGTTAAAGCTATTGATTCCTCTGACTTGTGTTTAACTTTGGCGAAGAATGCATAAATATTTAAGGCTTACTTTGGCGATTTATAAATTATTTATGTATTCAAAGTGAAACTGCGGAAGAGTCTAAAGAGTAAGGCTTTGGGGAAATTAAGTTCGTCAGTTGAAGTTTGAAGTTCTTTGGGGAAATAAAAGCAAAATAGTTACACTTTTGTCATGTTTTATATTATTGAAAACTTTTAAATAATACAAATAAATAAAATAAACGTTTGGTTTATTCGTTATTTACATTTAAATGTATATATTTTGTACACTTACTTATTGTTCTTACTTCGGATAATTTTGTTCTACTATGAAAAACAAAGAAAATTTCTAAAGTGTAAGAGCATTTACAGTGCGCTCTTCTCCTCGTCGTATACATTTTTGACACACCGAAAATTAATGCAGCAATTTGCCTGCAGACCAAAGTGTAAATCAAATAGGGCTTGTGGGAAGGAACAGCAAAAAAAAGTCCAAAAGGGAAATGGTATTCTGAGAGCTGTGAAAAACGAAGAATGTAAATACTTTTGCTTGGATTAAAACTGTCAAAGCTATTTCCGTTTCGTACTGACCCCATTTTGGTCCATCTGTCGCTTAATCAATGCCAACTGAAAAATAACCGTGACGTCGGAAATGGAAGGTCCTTCCTCCGTTCTCCTCCTAACTAAGCCAACAAAAATGCTGAGGCTGACTGTGTGTGTGTGTGGGAGCAAATAGAATGGAAATGCGAAATGGAAATAGTCAGGGCAGCACACACACTTTTTGACTTTTCGCTGATAAATATTGAAGTGCTGTTGAAAATTGTCAGAGTAAAAGCGGTAGCAAGCCAGCGGAGATTCAATTCGAGCTGGTGCAAGCGAAAGAAATTCAATTTTTGGATTTATGGGATTTGATTTACGGATTGGTTTCATGATGATGAATAAGTGAATGAAAGTCGTTCGAAGATTGATATTGGGAAAGAGGAGGAAATAGCACTAAGTGAGTTCTGAATGGTGGAGGTCTAAGATAAAACAGGAAAAATAAATTTATTAAAATAAAAATAACTTCCTTTTGACATTTTTAAGGAATATTTCTATTAGTTTTAGGTGTCATGTTTCACGGGCTGTTTTTGTTACTAACTTACATCATTTAAAAGCTTTATAACTTGGACAAAAAATCCCAGGATGTTCTTTAGGTAAAAATCACATTTAATGTAAGGTTTATTTATTTCTGTGTTTGGTTTTTTTAACTCTTTATTAGAAAACAGCAAACAGCAAAATTTTCTATTTAAAAATCCTTGAATTCTAACTTCAACTCTAAACTAGAACTTGTTTTCTCAAGCAGATTTGCAATGTGCTGAGCAAACACTCAGCTAGAGCGATCTGGCATTCAATTCATTTGCATGCAAAGTGCTCATTAATTTCATCTGGGCAGCAACCATTCGGCGCCTCTCAACACCCCCAAAAATCCCCGCCAGCCCAGGTGCAACGAAGGTGCTGCAAGTACGCCAAAGAGTGCACATAACTCGATTCGCCTTTGATTTATGGTACGCAATAATAATCTTCATTTGCATGTTCCCAGCCAGCCCGCCTGCCACCCGTCTTCTTATGGCGCCTCAGGCAGTGGCAGGCAACGAGGCGTATACTCGATGTGCTTGGCGTAAAGTGTGAGCGAGAGATGGTGGGCGCAAAGTTAGCTGCGGCTACGAGTTGCACTTCCGGCAGCTGCAAGTGTCCTTGCCCTGACGCAGAGTTCTGATTTACGGTGTACTGCGGGAAAGTTATGATTAAATCAGAGATTATATATTTTGCAGCCAAGAATCTGACGTTCTTTAAGTATAAAAAGTACGAGTAGTAAATTAAATAAGTACTTAACACAATAAACGTTTTAAAAAATATTTTACTGAATATTAAAATAGCTTTATTTTCCTTCAGTGTATTTTCTGTCTCACCTGCTTTTACCTTTTTCTACCATTACAGCAATGGTTGCCTCATTAGCGACTTAGCGGAATGGCGTAAAGGAAACCCCGTAACCGAAAACCACACAAAAAAAAGAATACGCTGAAAGGGATTACGAGCACCAGCAGCCACCGTCGCCGAACAAAAAATAAAGGTGGAGAAGCCGTTAGAAATAGGGACGAAGAAATTGAATACTCATAGCGAATTTTAGGCATAATGAGCTCGTTCTCTTGCCACTAAAACCGAGCACCTCAAATGCAAATTGATATTAGGCCCCATAAATCATAATCAGCGCGCAAATTAATTAAATAGGAAAACACCAGTCGTCAGCAATAAGTAAGAAGCAACCATGGCCTCGCCACCGGAGAGTCCCATTGAGGAGGTGGTCTATGAGTTGGAACACACACGAGTGCCTAAGCCCATACCCGTTGCCCTCGAGGATCTGTGTCGGCAGACCAAGTTCACCAAACAGGAGATCCGAGTCATGTACAGAGGATTTAAAACGGTAAGAAAATCTATTATATTTTTGCCGCAAAGTAAAGAGAGGAGTTTATTATCTATCCTTTTAATTAATCTATTTTATTGTACATTATGAATCATGATTATTATTTTATTGTTTTGTTCAATCTTTTTAAAATTAAATTAAAAAGCTGGTTGTAGGAAAAAAAAGGACTAAAAAATATACTTTTCCCACAATTGAATTAAAGAGAAGACATTCAACTTCCAACATTGTTAAGGGCTGAAAATATGAACCATAAAACATTAATATCGTCTAAGTAACTGCCTATTCAGCGAAAAAAAAAGCTTGCGACCCATCAGGTCCCGAGGCTAAAATCTTTTTACAGCCTTTCCCCCAACCCGAATCCACCAATAAAGTAAAGCTTTCAAATTTATGATCCAACAATGACAACTCGCTGGCCAGCTGGGCAGCTGGGCAGCAGGGATGTGAAAGAAGGAGCTCCACAAATGGCTGCTCTTTTAATGCACTTGCGTTTTGAATTTCATTGCAAATGAATTCGCTCCTCGTCGTGTCGAGTGAGTGTGTGTCCAAGTACTTACACCGAAAGTGCGGAAAACTTGCTAACTCAGCGGAGGAAAAAAGGTTTCAATATGTGGGTCAACACGAGCGATGAGCTCGGGGTCAAGTAAATGGATAGCTGAACCGGGGATTGCTTGGCTCTCACTGATAGCTTGCCTTATTGACAGTTTGCCCCCATTGATAGTTTGTCTCTGTGACAGTTTCACTCGCTGATGGTTCACTTTTTTTATTAGTTTGCCCAACAAATAGTTGAATGTTTGCTGCATTTAGTTCGAAAGTATTCGGTTGATTAAGCTGGTAAACTTTCTTAATTATCTCAAAAATATTCTTGAAACTTTGTGGAACTAAAATGCAAAGTTTTCATGGCATTATGTTCTTAATTAGTTAGTTAATCTTGCGAATTAGTGAATTATTTAAATGAAAGTCAAGCTGTCAAGAATTTAAAGTGATTATAGTTTAACTACATATTAAAAAATATTTAATAATTTATATAGACAAAATGCACTGCATTTGGTACCTCAATCATTTTATTGCATACTTTTAGACACTTTTTAAAAGGATATAAAACCTCTTGTGAATTCTGTAGCACCTCCTACGAGTATCATACAATCTTTGATTATTTAAATATATTTTTGTAAACATTTCATGTACTAAGCTCCTACTTTGATCTTAAATTTTTCTAATATTCATTAACCTTTAATTTCTACACCAACTTATACCATAACTTTAACTTGCTTTATGTTTATCCAAGATTTAACGCGATAAGTTAAAATTTTCCTCAACTTACTTTAATTTGTTTCAATTTTCCACAAACTATTTATGTCGAAAAAGATTTAAAGTGTTAAGTAAATACTTTCCTAATCAAAGGCCGTCAAAGGTTATGCAAGATTCCCGTAGCGGTTTGACCCCTGTCGGCCTTTTTGCAAAACTAAATTTCCCTTTTTCTTTATTAACCGAGCAAACACTTTCATGGCTCTTTCTTTTCGTCTTCTTTGCAGGAATGCCCCGAGGGCGTGGTGCACGAGGATTGTTTTAAGGATATTTACGCCAAATTCTTTCCACATGGCAGTAAGTATTTGTGTGTGTGTGAGTGTGTCTGAATAAATGTCCCGTTTGGCAGAGTGTGTGTTAGCGCGTTTCGCTGTCGCCGAGGTCTTAAGCTTCTCCTTTTTATAGTTGCGCGTCATAAAGCGCCATTTAAGCGAACATTTCGTCCTTGCAGCACAGCTGCGCCCTAAATGCCAAAATACCCAAAAATACTCAAATAACCAAAGAGAGAAAAGAAGAAAAAAAGGAAAAATAATCACTCTGACACGCCCCCCATTTTTTGCTTGTTCTATTTATATAGATTCGAGTTTATACGCTCATTATGTGTTCAAAGCGTTCGATGTTAATTGCAATGGCGCCATTAGTTTTCGGGTAATTACTTCTTATTAGAACAACGTTTACGCAATCTATTCGAGCGGCAGTTATTTATGGATTTTCATCTTTATTAGGATTTACTGGTCACCTTGTCGACATTATTGCGCGGCTCGGTCTACGAGCGCCTGCGTTGGACCTTCAAGCTGTACGACCTCAACGGCGACGGCCGGATCAGTCGCGGCGAGCTGAGCGAAATTATCCTGGCCATCCATGAGCTTATGGGCCGGAGACCACACCAGCCCGAAGACGATCGCAAGGCGAGAGATCAGGTGAGAGTTATAAGAATTATCCTATTTTAAAGAGCTTAAAAAAAGAAAAATAAAATTTGCTAAGAAAAACTCATTTTCCCTTACTTCAGCTTCCATTTTCTTTAATTCAAAGCACATATTTAAATTTATTTATGAAATTAAGGTAGCCTTATTTATTTTCTTGCTCGCTAGTTGCAATATTATGCAATATCCTTCTGCAGGCAGTCTTTGTGTTGTGAAAATCCTGCACATTGCAGCTGCTTTCCTAAGCTTCCAGTGCTTCATTCAAATGGCGAGCGAATGCAAAGCGAAATCCTTGTTTATCTAGAATGAGCGGCACGTTCTGGGCTTTGTTCCCAGGAATTCTCCTATGTCTCACCTCCGCTGGCACAGATTTGGATGCTTCATTTTTTATGCAAAAGCCGCACTCGACATAACGTGCAGCGGCAGCAGCATCCGCTGACGTCTGTCGGGCGCACAGTGCGTATGCGTAATTATAATTGTGAACACCCACAGAAGCAGAAAGAGAAACACAGTTGGAATGCATAAGCGATGAATCGAATCGAATTGCATCGACAGAGTGAGAGTGGATTGAGAAGGGGGAAACGGAAGCTTTCCTGTGCGGAAACAGCAGCGGATATTTTACTTAATGATGAAGGTTTCACGTTTCCCCGTTTATGCCGCTGAAAAGAGTAAAAAGCCGTTGATATTGAAATGGGAGATTAAATGGTAAATGGATGTCAGCCAATGAAGAATTGAAGCGGGGAAAGTGAGAAAGGGAAAGCTTTTGTTATTTTTTCGAACTTTATTAAAGTTTCTTCAAGTAATTTATATTACCCATTTTCCCCCTTCTTTAATCAGGTCGATCGCGTGTTTCGCAAGCTGGACTTGAACCAGGATGGCATTATAACGATAGAGGAGTTCTTGGAGGCCTGCCTGAAGGACGACTTGGTAACGCGTTCGCTGCAAATGTTCGACAACGACCTTTGATGACAAGAGGACGAGGACGAGCCAGAGCTGCCCCATTCCAGGACTATAAGATCTCTTATAGATCTATAAATGCAATAAGCAACGCTAACAACAAATTGACAGCCTCAGAAAGCAAAAGATTTTACAAAAAAAGGAAGAGGGAACCGCACAGAAACAGAAAAACAGAGAAATATGACAACAAAAACACCAGTGAATTCGAAGGAAAATAAGTAAATGAAGCACATTAGTAATTAATGAATTAGTTTAGGCAAACAACAAAATATCGAAAGTGGAAATCTTTAACTTTATGAGTGTGTTATTATATAACTAACAATGAGGTCGTCAAAGATGGATCCGATGATTATAAGGAATATGTAATTTTTTGAGCATATTATGAATTTAATCCTGCCGTGAAAAGCGAATTGGTCTTATATGTATTTACTATATGAAAAAATATACATGTAAATGAACTTTATTTCGGGAACTAAACTAAAAACAAAACCACCAAACCAAATGTTTGATTCAGGAATGGAATTGGTATACCGACAACAAGAGAAACCGAGCTCTCAACACGATTTACTTTACTATAAATATGCTTAACAAATAATAGATGTAATATATTAAGGTAATGGATGTAAAGGCCAATTAAAGGGTTACCTCACTTCCGTTTCTACCTAATTGTTTCAGCATTTAAGGCATTTTTCTTCACTGTCAATTAAAGCCTTAGCTACGCATACGGAATATGACAAATTGAATTATTTCACCGTGCGGTAAATTCTGTTAAAACTCATTTCCAATTTGCATAATTGTGGCTTTTATTTTCTGCATCAACTAATTGAATTTACAATTTGTCCCCGATAAAACTGTCTCCTAACAATATTGGTTTTCGAAAGGCAAAACGAAAATAAATACTACATATTTATACACATGAATGAAATATGTCTGTGGGTTTTTTGTGCCCGACCAACCACCGATATATAAAAATAGCACTTGACAATTACAGTTTATTTAATATTTATACAAGGCCTGCTGATTTGTTAATGGTAAATGCAGTTCACAACATGACTCTTCAATTAAATTACATTTACATTCAATTTCACAATGCGATTAAATATTTACCTACACAGAGATGTAAATAACTCACGTGTCAGTCACTATTATTTCATCATCCCTCCAAAAAAACCTATCGGGGGATGGTAAAAGTGAGGAAAAAAACACTATCTGTTGTTCACTGAATAAAGAAAAGCGAGCGCGATTTTTATATAAAACTCATACACAAACATTGAATGCTTAATTGTGCATAGACAAGACAAGACAATCAATGTGGTTTGATATTTCCTATTTCCTCTTTTTAGTTACGTAAACATTGTTCTTCCATTGTTGCTTCAAACAAAACGCATATTTCTGTACAACAAATCATACAGAAGAAGCCTTAAATGACATAAATAAAAAGAATACAAATAAACAAAGGGTTTTATGAAATCAGAATTTATTGCATTATATTTTCCAATGAATTTTAAAGTAATAAAGGAAATATATTTAAATATTGGGTTTAAAGAGCTATGATTATTTTTTTATATTTAAAAAAGGGTCTATCTCAATCAAAATGATGTATTTCACTAAAAAATTTACTTCAGGAACCTTTAAATGTATTTATTTTAACATGCCCATCTTCAGACAGGAAAACTAAGCTTAAAAGCTAATACAAACTTATATTAAAATACTCTCCCATCAAACGGCAAAGCCATTTTTTGCGAAACCATCAGCAAAATAATCTTACAAATTAGTAAATGTGTTTAACCAAAATATTTTGTTTAGCAAGAGCATCTTGGCTAGACGGAATCCTATGCGACCTACTTGTTAAACCACCCACGAGGACAATTTGTAACTTTAAGAGAACGATCTATGCAATATGAACGTACACTGTCCAACAAGAAACCTACATGGAATACTTATTGATATTAAATACTATCACTCGAATTGAAGAAAGCTAAATGTCTAAACTAGTCAACATAATAAATAATGAAATTGAAGCGCTTATACCTAAAAGTAAATCTAAATTAAAGTTAAAACTAAACCTAAATAAATTGATTTAAACAACCGAATTGGAAGATGTTATAGAATCGGTTTTAGCTGCTAAATGTCCACGACAATGAATATCCACTATGCTATATGTCGAGATCAACGTTTAATTGTTATAGCGACGCCAGACCCTAATATGTGTGACTAACGTGTAGCAACTAATTTTTAGCATTACCTTTAATTCGTATTTAGTTGGAACTAAATTAAATCAAAATGTACCTATAGTAAATGTAAATTACGATAATAATTTTTCAGCCTAAGCGATATGTGTAAATTAAAGCCGAGATGTCAAGTCCCACGCTACCATCCAGCCGTCTCGAAAATGTTTATCCTCTAAGTTAACCAAAATACTTGATTTATATACACTATCCCTATGAATAATATAATAAATGAAACGAAACTTAACAAAGGCAAACGTGGTTAGTGATTTGGATTGTTTATAAGTACATGATAGGAAAACACCCTCAAAGCGTTTATTAAAACAATACTACAATAACAATAACAATACTATCATATGCTACGAAAAATCCATTTATGTGTAAATTAAATTTCTTCATTGTCTAAAACATTCCTTTTCCATTAACAAATTATTCAACTTTTCAACCGAGTCGAGTCTGCTAACGAGAAACGGAACATATGTATGTGTTGTCAACTTTCCAATTAATTAACATTAAAATATTTCACACTTTGCTAACGAAATTATTCATTAAAATGAATGAGCAAGTAAAGCCACTAAAATGTACCTTCAGTTTAATAATGTGAACTAAGCAAAACTTAAGTGTAGGTAGTTTTAGTAGGTCTTATGAGTGTCAACGCCTAAGTTCTTAAATTGAAATTTCTTTCAACTTTAGTTTCTAGAACAAGGAAAAGGAAATCGTAACAAAAACCAAACTGTTCTTATGCCACTCAAAATAATAATAATAATGCAAGAAAGAAAACAACAAAATAAGGAAACTAATTAAAACAATGCCTCACAACGGAATGGGTAATGAATAAAACCTATAAACATTTTAATAAAAATAACAATTTAATTATTTAAGGCTTTGTTGTACTTTTATTTGGTGGGTTTAATCCGAAGATAAGTAAGTAGTAAAATTATATATTTATGTATATATATTTTTCAGTTTCCAGCCAAGAAACCTCATCAGTACTAATTTTGGTAACTGATCCAGCCTCAACACCTAGGGTTGCTTCATAGCAGTTTGTCCCTGAATTCGTACTTGGGAATTTTAGGTGCAATGCCTGGAAAACCTTACGCTTAATTTTTTCTTGGTTTGCTTAAAATGTTTTTTATAATTATATTTTTACCTTTTCCGACAGCATATATGTATATATAATCTTTTATCAATCTTCTCCTGATTGTCGGATTCCCCAAGAATGGAATCGGAGATGATAGTTGGTAATATACAAATTTGAATGCCATTTTCAAAGCAACCCTTCCAAAAATATAAGTCCCTTTGAAAATCTTTGTTTAAATGTATGTTTATTTATTTGAAATATCAGTTTTAATGCCGCACTGTTCACAATAACTTGTCTCAAATAGCCATGAGAGTCAATATTATGCGTACCTCTGTTTCGGTGTTACATGTGTTTTGTTGTTAAATACAGATCTTGAGCATCCTTATATTGCTATAACATTTTTCCATTTTTACGTTGGATGTCTTGCGAAATGTGCCATTTTTTTCTTTTGCTTACTATTTAGTTTCCATATGCTATGAAGATGCTGAGTTGATTGTTTTTTGTTATTTGAAGAGTAGATTCTTTTATTTTTGTTTTGGTTTTGATTTTATATGCTTGATGATGTTTTTGTGCTATAAATATTTTGCTACATTCAATTCTCCTTAAGGTTTAAAGATGTTTAATTTGAAAATTGTGTTTCCTAAATATTCCAATGATTTTTGTTTTTTTTGCTACAAATCCAACTTGTATGCTGATTTCCTTGCTTAACCTAGAACTGTGTACTTGATTTAACTTCATGACTTACTACGAAAGGTTAAAATAAATAATTTACTTTAAGGTGTAAATTTAAATACAGTATATTTATTTGTATTTCTTTCGGTTGTTGTAAATTTAATATAATTTTGTCCTTGGATTGGTTGGTTTTGTAGATTTAATTAATTTATTTAATTTATTTAGACGCTGTGAGGGGGTACAAAGTGTGACGTTCAGGCTACGCTTAACTAACAACAGAATTCACATATAACAACAATAAAATGAAAATGTTACAAAAAATATATATATGTATGTTTGTATATATATTAATTATAGTTTACGGTGTATGGTAAAAATACAATGTAAATATAGAGATTTCTTGTGTGTGTATGGTACGTTCCATTTAACATTTTGTGCTGCTCTTGATGGCTTGCCATATAAATAGTTGCACTTACACAATGATGTCTAAATAATAAGTATTCTTTTCGATGCAGGTAAGTGGGATTCGAGAAAATTCGTTACGAGTGTTACCCAATATTAATTCAATCGAGCAGTTAAAACCCAAGTCAGATTATTCATTTGAATTTCCTAAGACTGCTAGGATAGACTAAAATAGACCCTAGACCAAGTTTGGGTTCCCTCTCCAAGTTATATAAAATGTAGAGAGCGGTTCTAGACTGCCTCATTGGGCGTAATTCGGCTGCTTAGGTTTAGGATGAGTTACTTATTAATTTCTAAGCTTTTTCCTTTTGCTCCTTGCTCAAATAAATAAATCATAAATAAATAGAAAGACAATTTTGTAAATACATAAGATATTTGGCATTTAATTTCGCGAAGCTTTACGAATTGAATTGCTTTCGATTGATTTTTAGCACAACAACTTGCACAAGGTTGATAAAAATGATTTGAAATATATATTTTGGGCTGGGTCTTTGGATGGCAATGCGATTTTAGCCAGAACAAAAATCTGTCAATCATTCTCATTCTTGTGGAATGCTGTTATCATATGTTATATACGTATATATGGGATGATTTATACATCATTTGGCATTGTATTAGCGTACAATAGATGGCCACAAAAGAAACTTAATTGTTAATCAAAAGTCTTATGAGGGGAAGGGAAACAAATTTTAAAAGAAATTTGATTGCTTTTCATTTTGTTTACATTTATCCATTGGTTTTGGCCTTTAACATTATACTTTGTGCTTATGCTTTTCTCTATATATTTAATACATAGTATGTATCTATGAATTCGAAACTTTCTCGCTAGGCTAAGTATTATGGAGCTGTTTATGTTTATATGGATTTTACTGCTTGTGTTCGTGTTTGGTTGTAGAAATATGTTGTTTAGAAAAGTGTGTTTGTTTTGTTTTCTCGCTCTGCTAGCGTTTCAAGTTCATATAAAGTCGACTTCGGCGACATGGCGTGGCATGCGCCTTTAAAACTGTCCACAAATTCCAAAAAGGTATCGTATCTCAAATACAATTGCTCAGCTTTCTCGTGGTGTTGTTGTCTGTCGTTTGTCTGCTTGTTAAAAGTACTACAAAAGTGTGTTCTTGTTGTTCTTGTTGAGTTAAAGTATTGACCTGGGGACGCCGGACATTATCTGCTAAATGCATTTCCCCCCGATTCGCACGCCTTCAGTAGTAACGCTCGCAATGCATCCGTTTCGATTTGGTTTGTTAGTACTTCTCATCGTCTGTGATTTCCCTATGGGAGTTCTGTAATTCTCAGGCCTTGTAGTGCTGATTCCTCACCGCACAGCACAGGCTCAGGGCGAATGTCAAGGAGAGCAGCTCCAGGAGAATGACGGCGGCGGTGACGGCGAAGATGGTGACCCAGTTCTCGTAGATGATCTCAATCAGTTTGTCAACGCAGCCCTGCAAGAAAGGAGAGTACCATTAATCGATTTGTATATAACGGAGTTCAAATTGCATCCAAGTTTGTTTATAGCACGCATTCTTGGGTTCTCGCCTTACAAATACAGCCAGCCAGGCGGCTGCCAGACAGAAATTTGAAATGCGTGTTGAATATCAATATTAATTAATACATTTTTATCGTTTCGGCGTTGGCGGGCGTGAATTTTTATTAGCTCAGCCGCTGAAGACTTGCAGACCGAAGAAAAATCAACAAATGCGTAAAGGATTATTAAGTTTTATGGCCCGGCCGGCCGGGCACGAAATTATGAATCGGCCACACCTATCAATTGACTTTGATGGGTTTTTCGGTAATTCTTAGAGTCGATAAAAGAGCGTTGAATAAATGGCAATTTAAGTTTACTTCCGTCGGAGTCAGAGCTCCACAGATCATAATTTATCAGTGAAAAATAAATACCCAGTTTATGTTTAAATATTTAATTTAAATACTGCCGACGCAAAGCTTCCTCCTTATTACCTGCTGATAAATGGCGCTATTTAATGGCCCACCGAATTTCAAACGACGCGACAATTCGCACTCGTTATCCTTTAGATTGTCCTTGCAGCAGGACTCGGGTATATTGTAGAAGACATTCATGGAAGAAACTGCGATCTCCACAATATTTGTGCGATCCACGTTATTAAAGCGACTCGTGGCCCAATCTCCAGGCCCATCGGCACCGCAGCATTTCAACTAAAAGATGAGGAAGAAAATCACATAAATCAGCTTTCTCGTGAAACATATTTCCAAATATTTACATTCTTTTGTAGCGTATCGAACGTGACGGTGCGCGAACTCATGGTGGATTGTCCGTACTCCTCCTGAACCGAGGACTTGACTGCCGCCCGGACAATGTCATCGAGCTTGTCTTTATTGTGGAAGGCCCAGGCACCGGCTGCAATTTGTGCCACCATCACGATGAGTATGACACAGAAGAACTGCAAGAGAATTTCAGATTTATGAATGGCTGTGCGTGGAAGCCCCGTGGGTGTTGGGTAAATAAACTCGTTGCTATTAAATAAAGATTTATCCACACTGGGAATAATTAGATGAAGTCTGGTAAATTCCTAAAGAGACAGATATATAGTTTGTGTTTCCATAAAATACCAAATGTATTAAATTTCAATTATTTTTCCTTATTTAAGAATAATTTTAAATAAAATGTACTTCTTGCGTTTGGTTAAGAAAAATGAATCTCAATTAAAACAACGCTTTTCAAGTATTACAAATGAAAGAGATCTCTTTTATAAAAACATTTTTAATTTCTTAAAAATTCAATAAAGCAATATTACTAAAGAAATATTATTTACGGCTTTAATTTCAAACATAAATCGACTTTTTCTGAGTGCAACGATTGGCCGTCTCGTCCAGACACTGTGGGCTAACCTCCGTTGCAATTATGTGAGCGGAGCAGTGTGGGCCACACAACTGCATTCATTTTAATTGGAATTTCCAGACGCTGGGTACTATAATTTTTTACTCCATTTTAACTTACCGAAACCAGCAGACACTGCGACTCTCGACACACGCCCCAGCAGCCAAAGAACGCGCCCAGAGTGATCAGTATGCCGATGCCAAGGAAAACGTAGAGGGCTATATGGTAATGATTGTAGGATTGTGTCATGGACAGCATGAACGTGGGATCTGTCAGCATCCAGACGGAGGTGATCACGATGGTCAGACCGATGAGCTGCAAGCGAAATCAGAGACGATTAAAAATATATATTTTTAGTGTACATTTTACGCATTTTCTGCGTAATTGTTGTAAAAGTTGCACTGGAACACACTGGGAACACGCGTCAATGACGCCATCTGGCGAGGCGGCAATTAAAGTGGGAGTCCTCCCTCCCCTTGGACATTTTCTATGCGGACTTGGGACTTATGATGTCAGCGTTAAATTATACGTGGCTCGAGTGATTTGGTTTCTCTTAACTTAATTAAATTGGGGCAGTATTACGTGCAGAATGAAAATTTAAAAGCAAGTGCAAAAACGAGTACTATATATGTAGTTTTTTAGCTTTTAAAACCCAACATACAATCTATACAAACATATAATAATCCCAAGACATTGATCCCAACGAGACGCCGAGACTCTTAGCTCTTATCATTTCCCCGCGTTATCGGCTAACACAAAGCGAATTTTTATAAATAAAAACTCAACTATATGAAATCTTTTTTTTAAATTTGCAATACAGAAATTGAATCACTTAACTTGAAAAGACCCAGCCAATCATCTATGAAAATCTTGAATTTAAATGTGAGTTCGTGCAATGAGTGGAAAAATCTAATAAAGAGCTAATGACTTAATAGGTGAGGAGGCACACACAAGTGTAAGAGTGAATGTGTATAAACATACACATACGTTCATTAATTATTCAACAGAATTATTCATCTCAGGGAAATTGAGTGTGCGATGAGAACTAATCAAGAGATGTAAACAAGTGAACTTATTATATGGGAAAATATGTAAATTTAGAAGCCACAAACGGAAGGCAAAGTTGAAAGAATTTCAAAAGCAAAATACATATCTTATCTACTATTTTTCATAGCCACCCACCCAGAAGTTTTCGTAATGACTGAGAAATCTGGAGCATTTCTAGCATCCATGCTACTTGATAAGATTACGCAGCAGATCTCTTGCAGTTAGGGAATTAAATTTGGTAATTATTCAAGAATTACAAGGTCTGCTAAACATTTTCATTTTCAATTAGTTAGGGGAATTTTCTTTATTGAAACTTTAAGAAAAATATGAAAATATCTGGGAACTTTTGTCATTCAAAGGTGTCCTAATATCGTAACATATTATCATACTACATATTCTCACATGAATTTTTCCCAGAGTGTAAACATTATTCTTTATTAGACCGAGAGGGTTAATTCAGGCCTCACCCTAAAGTCTCAGTAATCGCCTAATTTTTGGCGCCTAAAACATAAAAATATAAGAAACAGCTCCCCATAGAAAAGGCCAACGAAAAGTGAGAGTAAAAGTAAGTGAGAAACAACAAAGAGAGCCGCAGAAATTCATGAAAACTTAATGAAAGACAAGAAGAAGCAGCAGAGACCGGCTTTATGCGGGTGGTCCACGAAAGAGCAAGCTATGGAAAATCGAAAAGCCCAGTTGCAGCGGCGAAGTGCAAGCGGGACAAAAAGTGTGCCACACAAATGTGCACAATACTGCCGCCCTAAAAGTTCGTCTGTGGCTGTGTGCGTGAGTGCAGCTAACGGAAAAACTGTTCATGGAAATGTAATACAATGTTGCACCATTCCGAGGGCAGTTTATTGAGTAACATAAAAATGAAGGCGACATAACCAGCGGAGCGTAAACTAAGATAAATAACTTTCAGATTTTTAAGGAACTTAAAGCTTTAATATTGCTCATAAGGAGTATAATTAGGAACATTTACAACATTAAACATTAATCCTCAAAGGAACCTAAAAGTTCTTTCACCGAATTCCATATCAGAGAACTTTCACACAAAATTGACCCCATTTGAAATCAATTCCACTTTTCCTGGATTTTTCCGTGTACAAACGGAATCCACGCCTTGTTTGTAGCTATGTCTTGTTGCAATTTTACGATTCCCGGTACGTACAGACACTCGTACATATGTATATCTGACACCATGTCGCGTGTCCATGACAAACAAACGCGGAGGCTAATAAAAGTCCTTCGGTGACCCACTTTCAAGAGCCGAGGCTTCGAAGGCGGAAAGCGAGAGAGCTTGCAAAATGTACAACGTGAAAAGGGGTTACAAGAGTGCCAGAGTGCAGTGGCTGCCATATGCATGTCCAGTTGTCGTTATGTGCCACAATTAACCGCATCGATTCCAAACTGCAGCCTCCACGGCATCAAAAAACTCGCAAAAAATAAACTGAAAATGAAAAATGAATGAAGCGCCACTCATGAATAATTGAGTGAGAAATAGCACAGAGAATTATGCCTGTAGATGGGACAGAAATAGATACAGGCGACCTTTCCTAACACAAGACTTCTTTTTTATTACATTTTGATTTGAAAGAATCCAAAAATTATTTTAAAAGAGATCCAAAATTAGTTATTATGAATATTAAGTACAAATTTCGTAACTAAACTTGTTAAGATTTATAAAATTGGATGATAAATATGTTAAGGATTGTACCATAGAGTTACCTAGATATGGAAAGCGAATCTAGAGGGTATAACTAGTGGTTTATCCTAAACAGACTCGACTGTAAGTAAATGAATTGCTTTTCGGTGGGTGGATAGGGGGCGCAAGTCTTGTCAGATGGCCAACGGACAGCTTTTTTTGGTCACTGTCAACTTCAATGACGGCAGTGACGGCGGCGGCGGTATTTTAGCATTTTAGGCGCTAGCCATCGGCCTCCCGGCATATAAAATCTGGGATCTTGGATCTCGGCATCATTGTGGAACGTCAGCGTCCTCAGAGATCGTGCCGTTTGATCACGATGCCCCACGGCGACGATGAAAATGGAAATGTTTGGAAACCGATGCACAGTGGAGAGAAAATTCAACAAAAAAAAGAATCGAATTTAAATTGATACAGTACAGTGGTTACAACATTTTTTTCCCACTAGATTTGACCATAACAAATTGGCAAATTAAAAAATACATTAATATTGCGTTAATGATTAAATGGAGTCTTCATAAATTTCTGTTTTTAAAATAGCTATACAAAATTTAAAAACCACAATATTGAATTATATTTATGTACCGTTGTTACTTATTAATAGCTAATTCAATTAAATGCATTATTTATAACTTCCCATATGTTAAAAATACACTTAAACGCAAAACTGGCAAGCGTACCGCCTTAAAAATAAATATCTGACGCACTTTCAGTCCATAAATCGCTCTAAAAATAGTTCAAGCAATTAGTGAAACGAACTGCATCACAAACACATCACAATTTCTATCACATTTGGCTGCCTTCTATAAACATCAAACACATACCACTGTGCAACAAACAACAACAACGAATACTAAGACATTACAGACTAAGAAAAGGTACACAGAAAAGAAGTAAGATGGGATAAGATAAGATAAGATCAGATATTCGTTGTCATTCTAATATCAGAGAGGGAATTGACCTCTTAATAATTAATAAATATAAATAAATATTTATTTAATAAAATAGTGTATTTAAAATAAGAATTAACTGGCGTTTAATGGTGAATTAAATTACGTTAGGTTACCTAGTTTACCTAAAACCACTATCTGTCATAGTTAAAAACTCTCGTTAAGCCTAATTTTCGACCTAAATAAGTTCAACGCATAGCTCTGTAAACTCTTTATTAAATCGATATTGTCATACCAATATTGCTCTCAGTGTATTTACCGTATACTAGCAGCGGACGCATATGTTTTTGTTGTTCTTTTGCCCGTATTCGAAAATAGCTTTTGACTAATAAATACTATAGACAGAAATCGAAAAAAGGCAGCAACAATCAACAAACCAAAAGCCAACAAAAAATTCAAAACAACCAGCAGCATAAGCATCAAAATTTTTAAATTTGTTGCCCAAAGGAAAATCGAAACTGATTTCGCAAGTGGAAAGAGAACTTGGGGAAAACAAACACAAGCAGACAAATAATTGAATGAAACAATTGAAAGCCGAACGAGGCGATGTTGAAAGTCAGAAGGCAAAAATTGCGTAAAACAACAACAAATAAATAAGGTCGCACAAATAAAGTAAACCCCTTCAGATTTCCTTTTAGGCTCAAGAGTGGGGGAGCCTAATTTAGATCCTTTTTTTACTGAACAAACCCCACGCTGAAGTTTGTAAAAATATCAAACGCACGTATACGTTATAAAAATAATAAAAAAAAAAACAGGAAGAGACAGAAGCCGAAGAAAAACAACTGAACAAACGCGTATAGGGGGGGAGGCGGGAAAAGAAACCGAGTACGCGAGTGGGGAGGGAGATGCTTCAATATCTGTCTGTGTGGATGTTGGTGGGCGTGCTGGCGTATGTGTGTGTGTGTCATTCACTTTCCTCCTACAACGGAACTTCTATTGTTTGTGGGGGAGTAGGAGTCGAGAGCGCTACTCAGCGAAGTAAAGATAGGAAGAGAGGAGCAAGTGGTGGAGGCATAGCTTTTTTCCGTTAGATATAGCTTGAAGCTGAATTTTTAAAACTTTAATTTATTAGCGCAATTAATTAATTAAACAATTAGATCATAAAAATTTTATAATTTTAAATCTTGAGCATTGAGTTTTAAAAAAGTGATCCTAACAAATGATCATTCACTTCGTTAAAGATTTTATAAGTATCCAAGTGAATTTGATCGTTTGTTTAAAACTGTTATTTACAAATAATATCCTTCTGCTTTTATTTTTATCACACAAAATAATATTTCAAGCCCCGGTTGGTTGTTAACATCTCTTAGCGGGAAAGAGATTCGCTCTCACAGAGAGAACGGTAGGACTCCAAAGAAGCAACTCTCGAAGAGCGTGCGCACGGCCCCTCCCCCCGCCCCATTGGGCGGGAGAAAGAGTCAGGCAGGGGCGTAGGGAATACACAACATACAAACTCGCCCAAACACCCACATACACACACACGCGCGCAGAGATTGAGGTCCGTGTGTTCCAATTGTTGTTGTGATGGAAGAGCCCGGGCAGAGGACAATCTGGATTTGTTGGAGTTTCCTACATACCCAGAATAAAATGTTTATAAGGACCATCAGATATTTGACGCACGAACAGCAGCCGTTGAGACCCATGGCGGATTTGTTTGTTCTATTAAACGCCCTGGCTTTGGTTTAACTGGTTTTGTGCACCTCACCACCGAGATGCTTCTTGGCAGGAAAACGGAATTGGGACTGCAGCAACCACTGCACTTTTTCTTTATCTTTTCACACTTTTCGCTACACACGATTGGTGCACTCAATCTTTTCGGATTTTTCAAACTTTTCGGAAGTAAGCTCTGCGATTTGAGCCACTGTTTGCGCGATTAACCGTTGCACCCGAATTGTTTAAAAATTTTATTTGTACTCGTCCGCTTGTATGCAGTGTTGTCAACTCTGCTATTTTCTGGCCAGATCTGGCCACTTAGCTATTTTCAGGCCAAATCTAGCTAATTTTTGTATTGCTTTCCTGGGTTATCGATTAGAGCCAGGGCTTCATGACGGTCTTGGATATTTTTGAATTTGAATTCCAATGGGACAAATGACGGTCTTGCTGACCGGGACCGGAGAGCCGTTTTTACGACCGTTCCGGAACATAATCCTCGTCCAGAACTATGTCCACTGACATAGACGTTTGCTCCATTTGACGAATCAGGGATCCTGGATGCGAAAACCTGGCGGTAGAGACGGAGAAGATTCCATTTCAATGATCCAGCAGATTTCCGAGATCCCATTTTAATAAAAGTCACCCTTTTTAAATGACAGCCTTTAAGTATTGCGATCTGAACCTTTTCCAAATTTCAAATTAAGATTTAAAATCAATTCATTTTTTAATTCCAGGTGCCTTTTTGTTCATATCCCGTATATTAAACACCCAAATTATGAGTTGTTTCCAACCTGCCGTGGTGGGAAATATCCGATAGTATCGATAGCAACATCGATAGATCGACTCTTTGAGATTTTTTAGGGCGAAAGCTAAATTTTCATCTGGCAACACTGAATCCGTTGTTGTTTCTCCTCTGCTTCGCACCGCGATTAGTTACTAATATAAATACATTTTAAATGGCTGTCTAACGTTAAACAACAGCGGCCGTCGAAAAGATCTCGTGGAAATGTACAGGAAAAGCGGCTCGCTGGCAGCAGAACTTTGAAAAGCGCGTGAAAATGTAGTGGAGCAGACAATTTTCTCGCAAAAAAGAAAATCGGTGAAAGAGAAAAAACAAAAAAAAAGCAGAGGAAAATACAGCCAAATGCGAATGTGAATGTGAAGGCAAAGTAAGCGAGAAGTCCCCCAAAAACTTTAGGGAGTATCGAGTGCAATAAATGCTGATGTGCGCTGTGTTCATTCATACGTTTATTTTGTTCGTGTAATTCAAGACAAGTCTTTTTCCCCACCTCTTCGCTGCTCCTTCTTTCGATGTTGTTGTTGTTCGCTGCGCTGCAAGTGTATACATATGTATGTACATATGTGTGTGTTTGTGTGTCTTGTAATTTTGTTACGCAGTGGAGCGAAGTTGGAGTTTTGTGAAATGAAGTGGAGTGTAGCCAAACACGAAGAAAAGGAAAAAAAAACCTTAAAGCGCAGCCTAAGCTCCGTTCGTATAAAAATTTCTCAAGCGCTGCAAGCCTGTATTTGCCCCCCTGCCCCAACTGCTTTTCCGCCCTCCCCTCCCCCTTTTGCATAATGAAAAACAACTAAACT
The DNA here is from genome assembly GCA_008042615.1 of Drosophila auraria. Classification (NCBI taxonomy): domain Eukaryota; kingdom Metazoa; phylum Arthropoda; class Insecta; order Diptera; family Drosophilidae; genus Drosophila; species Drosophila auraria. The sequence continues at coordinate 24,872 of VNJW01014010.1, read as the reverse complement.
TTTTCGCTTACTTTACGCACTTGATTTTAGTCGTTCCGTGTCCAGTACACGGAAAGACACAGTTTTAAAGTTGACAATTTTGAAAATACAATTTCCCTGTTCCAGATTTTTTTAATTTTACAATAGTGCTATTTTTGTTGATTCATTTTTTTAGACAGAAAATGTAGAAATTAGCTTGTTGTTATTATGGTATTACGGTCTTAAACTTGCAGAAATATAATATTAGGAAATATTTTATTAACACCGTTAAATAATTTCTTAATAAAGTTTCCGAAAGTTACTCCATAGTGTCTTTTGTGCAGAGCGAATAATATGTAAATAAGTTAGAGAATAAATTAACTGATGTGTCTTAATAAAGTAGTGTAGCTTTGTGCATACAACTAGTTTAACCCCCTTGGAAACCCCCTTTTCATGCATCCCCCTTGCGACGCCCCTGCTCCTCTGTATCTTGGCAAATTTCACTTTCACATTCGTCGTGGGCAGTTACAGCAAATCCAATTGCCTGGTACTTCTTTTATTTTTGTTCCCCCCTTTTCGGGGCGTTTCGAATTAGAAAGTGTTTGAGTATGCGTGTGTGTTTGCTGTGCGAGTGTGTTGCTGTGATGTGAGCGGCATTTTCTCAATGAGTTTGGCCAATTATGTAGTTCACGTTCGGTAACCGCTTTAAGCTGTGAAAAGTCTCCACAAATTGTGTCAACTCTGGAGAGTGTAACTTTACACCCGCACATAATTTAATTCTAATTAGTGCTCGTTAACAACTCACCCCACCTCTTCTTCCACCGCCCTCCATGTCTGTTATTTGCTGTGTGTGGGAAATTTAAATTGTTGCATCCAGAGAGCGATGAAGACAGGAAAAAGGGGGACAAATACCGATACAATCGCCAAGGCACACACATTAACAATTGTGTACATTACATTAGTGGTAATTAAACTTAAAATAATTGAAATGAATTGAATTAAAAACTTGATTCCATTAAGGATAGTTAATGACAGATAGATAATGTAAACTTGGACTTTACTCAGCTCTATTTCAATTATTTTGGTAGCTCCATTATGATATACATATTTTACCGCTGCTGTACATACATATATTTCAATCATTTGCATTTCACACACAAACATAATTGCATATACGAGTGCAGCTTTTGCATTTGCCAACAGACAACATGAATTAGTGCGAGCAACGGCACTTGGCAACATGCAACAACAACCGAGGCAACACGGACTGAAACAGCAGCAGCAGCAACCAAGGAAATTGCCAACTGTCTCGCTTTTGTCTCTTTATTATCATTAGCGAGTTAACAGAGCGCCACGCTAATAACAGCACCTTAACATTCCCCAAGTGCAACAACCCGGCGTGGGTGTGCGAGTGGGGCAGTTGTGTGTGTGAAAATACAATAACAATGGAATTGGCAGCTTAGGAAACTGGGTAACGCTTTTATAATTTATTCTAATTTCCCAGTCTTTTATGGCCCTTTTCTTGGCGTTTAATTGTTATGGTTGTTGCAAGGTAAATCCCATGTGGACAAACTGTTAGTTTTTCACACAACCTGTGTATTTTTACCATAAGGTAAAGGCATAACTAAACCTGATGTTAAAAAGAGGTGGGCTTAAGACACAGCGGGAAATACGTCCTTAATAACCAAAAATTAACTTCAAATTGTATACATTTTCCTTTAAAACTGTTAAAACTTTAATCATATATTTCCTCAGTGTAACGCTGTTAATATGAGATGAAGGAAATAAAATAAAGTTTCTATATATAGACCCGCTATATCTTTGTTTATTTGATATGAGCCTGTGCATGGATGCATTTCCATTGCCCCCGCTAATTTTACAACTGTGAAAAGTAAACATTCTCCCAAATAAGACAGTTTTACGACGTCTCTATTTCCCAGCAAATTCGAACGTTAAATATTAGCAGGTCTACATTTCCGATTTAACAGGGAATTCTATAGTTTACCTTGAAAAGGTTTAGAGTTAGACAAAACTAATGTTGAATTAGCATGGCTTTCAGTTTTTTCCTTGAAATCCGAGGGTGACTTGTGCTGGCTTATGAATTGTATATAAATATTGATTTTTTAACACCAGAGTACAAATCGAAATCAAAGTAAATTCTCAAAATTCTACAATTCATTTTTTGGGAACGTTGCTCCTATGTAACATATGTATATATCGTTTATTATAGGTAATATGTATATATATAAGAAAGAGAGCTCTTAATTGGTGTTTGGGAAAAGCCATGGCTTTTATTATCAACGTTGTTAGGCCTTATCTATCTTATCATACAGTAAATGTTAGAGGTTAAAAACATACATACCTATAAATACACACAGCATGTGCATTGCACTCTTAAATAAAATTCAACCGATTTGGTTTTTATACCTTGAGTTATATTTTAAATAACTTTAAGGTAATTCTTTATTATGTTACTATAATACTCTTTAAGGCATTGAATTAGAGCGAAACGAAGATCGCTAGGTTCCTTAATTAAATATCCAAATAAATGCTTTAGCATTGAAGCATACAATTCTTTACCTTCAATTTTCGACACACGTTTTTTTTCGAGTGCTCAGAACGCTATTATTTATTTTTCTTGCCTAATTCGTGTGTGGTGCGTGAAAGCTGACCCCAAGGTTTCCGAGCTCGACTTTAGACGAAGTCGTGGAAAAGAAACCTTGGAAGTGGAGTGTGTGCTCCGAAAAAACCCCTAATCGCAGCTGTCTAAAGAACCTCTGGGAGGCAAACACAAGCGGGCTCATCAGCTGGGGGTTACCTGCGATAAGGTCAACAAACAGAGCACTTATCGCTGAATCAATAAACCAAAACAAATTTCACTTTTCATCCGTGTTTAGATTGCAGCGGCGCAGCGACATAAAACGCGATAAACCCAGCGCAGGTCGACTGATAAGCGGAGTAGCTATCTGAAGTTCAGCGAAAGAACCGGAGAACGGGCGGAGGAGCGACCAGCCCTAGCCTATCAGCGGATCGCATCCGGAGGATCCGGAGGGAGCATGTCGCACGGCGGCGCCGGCGGCAGCGGCGGTCTGGGAGCGCAAACTGTGGGTGCCGGCAATCTTGGTGGCGGGGCAGCAGCGGCGGCGGCAGCAGCAGCGGCGGCAGCGGGTGGCGGCGGGGCTGGCGGAGAGTACCGCGAACTTCACTGGACAGTATCGAGTGTAATGGACTCGTCGCGCGTCTCCACCTGCCTCATTTCGATGCTGCTGATCGTATACGGCAGCTTTCGGTCCCTGAACATCGAGCAGGAGGCCCGCGAGCGGGAGCAGAAGAAGCGCAACGAGTCGATGACCAACCTGCTCACCGGCGAGCATGTGGAGAAGGAGCCAAGTATGTGTGAAGCTCAACCGAAAATAATTCGGACAATTTTATGCATTCTAAGTTTCCTTTTTCACAGCGGATAAATTCGCCACCTTGGACACGATGCATGCTCTGTGTTTGCCCCTCGGAGCTTCCATATCACTGCTCATCATGTTCTTCTTCTTCGACTCGATGCAGCTGCTCTTCGCAGTGTGTACAGCCAGTGAGTATAACCGTCCTTGCGATTAAATACAATATTATTATTTTATTTATCCTTTTACAGTCATTGCCACCGTGGCGCTGGCCTTCCTGCTCCTGCCCATGTGTCAGTACATCATCCGGCCGTGCACGGATGGCAAGCGCTTCTCCTTCGGCATCTGTGGCCGCTTCACGGCGGCAGAGCTCTTTAGCTTTACGCTCTCCGTGTCCATTGTGTGCATCTGGGTGCTCACCGGCCACTGGCTGCTGATGGATGGTGAGATAATTATTCACAATGACGTCTCAGAACTTTTAATAATAATATTTTCCTTGTATTTGCAGCAATGGGCATGGGCCTGTGTGTGGCCTTCATTGCATTTGTGCGCCTGCCCAGCTTGAAGGTGTCCACGCTGCTGTTGACCGGCCTGCTCATCTACGACGTCTTCTGGGTATTCCTCTCCTCGTACATCTTCAGCACCAACGTGATGGTCAAGGTGGCCACACGACCCGCCGAGAATCCAGTTGGCATCGTGGCTCGCAAGTTGAACTTGGGCGGTATTGTGCGGGACACACCGAAACTGAATTTGCCCGGCAAGCTGGTCTTCCCCAGCATCCACAATACGGGCCACTTCTCCATGCTGGGTTTGGGCGATGTGGTGATGCCGGGTCTGTTGCTGTGCTTCGTCCTGCGTTACGATGCGTACAAGAAGTCACAGGGCGTCACCTCGGATCCCACACTGTCGCCACCCAGGGGTGTAGGCTCCCGGCTGACATACTTTCATTGTTCCTTACTGGGGTGAGTTTAGCAAAAGTACTTTGGTAATAAGTATTATTAATTATCTTTAATTTGCAGTTATTTCTTGGGTCTGCTAACGGCAACGGTCAGCTCCGAGGTCTTCAAGGCGGCTCAGCCGGCACTGTTGTATCTGGTGCCGTTTACGTTATTGCCGCTCCTGCTGATGGCCTATCTGAAGGTACTGTGAATTCGTAGTGCTCGCCATCCAAACCAATATCTATAATGATCTTGTCTTGCAGGGCGACCTGCGTCGCATGTGGAGCGAGCCCTTTATCGCGCAACAACCATCAAAACAACTGGAAGTCTGAGTGTACTCTATCTAAAAGCAAAGAAAAACAAACAAACAAATTGAAAACACACATAAGATCTAATACTAACGTTTGTCTCTTAAATAACGTATTGAGTATGTATTTTTTAACTCAACTTAACTAAGTTTCGTTTTAAGTTAGGTGATCCTCGTTTTCATAGTGAAATAAAAACAAAAACCGAGTAATTATAGTTTCTAGCGTAAGCGGAAAGTTTTATATTTGCATAGTTCATTCGAATTGGCTTTAAAGTCTCAAATCATGCAGATAATTAGCGAGTAGAGCAAAGATCAAGCGAAATATTAGTTACAGTTCATAGGCATTACATGCTAAAATATCTGTAAACGATAGACTAGAAAACAGTTTGAGATTCGAATTTCAACCGCATCCAATCATCATCCACTCGAAAAATCTGTTCCGGGCAAAATGTTCTGTAAATACTTAAGTTAAAACTGCATAATGATGAGAATATATACGTATATGTATTGATAACAAACCACCATGCAACAAATAATAGTTAGTAAGCTCGCCTTCATACACATTTAATCGCGTTTCCGTTTCACACGCCCATTTCCGTCCTTCGGTGTCCTTTTCTGTCCCCTTATCCTTTATCCTTTGCCCCTCGCGCACATGATCACTACTCCCCCCACCCACTCACCCACAATCAAATGTTTTGCCAAAATGCATGTGTTCGTTGCAAACAATAAATCAACAAAATAAAGATTAAAGATAGACAACAACTGTTGCACTGCGTGTGTTTCACAACAATTAAGTTTCAAGAATTTTAATTATTTACATTTAATGCAGCTAACAATAAATAATTACTGTGCGCATATGGAAACGATAGTTACATATTAATTATAAGTAAATGCAATTTCGAAACGTATAGAAACAATAAAAATGTGAGATTTAAACAAAAACCTTTTGAATTTTTAACTTAATGATAGATGAAGGAAAAAAAGTAAAATGTATGATTTTCCTCATGCTGGAATACTTTATTTTAATTAATTTGTGGAAGATATGACACAATTTATTACAGAATTTAAAACATTATTTTAAACAAAAAAAAAACCGTTAACAGCGCAATGAAATTAAATGCTTCACTAATATCGAACGCGATATTTTACGCTCGGTCTGGCTATGTTGGCTCAGAAGGGCGGTTTTCCTTGCGCCGTCTGGTAACGGATTTTAAGTTACTTACGTTTTTTCACAAAATATCTAATTTTCCTTCAGGTTTCCCAAAACTGTAATTCCGGCTCTGTGTTTTTACAAAAAAACTCCGGCAAAGCGGGATTTTCCCCGCGCATCTGGCATCGCCGCTATTTCGGTATGACCAGTTGCGGCATTTCGACGTTTTGGACAGTTAGTCCAACGGGCACACTATGCTCTCCGAGTAATTTTCCGTTTTACATCGCAAAAAATAAAAACAAACCAGAATTAAATAATATTGAAAGCAGACAGAAACTAAAGATTCGCGCGCAACGGATAATTGCGACCTGAGACACGAGAACAACAACGCAAAAGAATATTATTAACAGTCTGCAGTGCGTGCGTGTGTGTGAGTGTGTGAGCGAGACATGCAATTTGTGTAAAAAAAAAAAATAGTTGCAGAAGATGCCGTGCATTTAGATCACTTTTAATCCCTGATGTGAGTTTCTGCGACATTAATTGGTATTCGAACAATATGGGCAGGACGAATCCTTTGCCATTTCAAGGTGCATGCGGATGTGGCGTAGGCGTGGAAATTCCTGTGGGAAATTTTTTCACCGCTGTGGGTGTGGGTGTATGCGTGTGCGCGTACGGGGGAGTGCGCGCGTGTGTTTGTGTGGGCTACGCCGCAAGTTTGTTTTCGTTTTGTTTTTCATGGTCGGGAAGAAAGGATTAAAAAGGATTATGTTTGCTTTTTGTTGAGGATTTAAATTGAAGGATAGTTAAATAATAAACAAAATAGGGAAAAATGGAAGAACTGTTTGAATATGTTAAATAATATATTTTCAGTTCAAACTTAATATTTTTAGTTATTTGTGTAATTACGTCTTAGATTATTATATTTTCATAAAAATTAAGAAAATATCCGCCTTTCAACAATATTATAATTTATATAAATAAGCCTATTATTAATACCATTCTTATCGAGTTTCTTACAATCAGCATGGCGCTAAAATTCCCCGCTTTCCCTAAACTGTTAATTATCTTTATTTCTTACCCTAATCCTGTGAGTCAGAAAATCATAATTGATTGCTACAGTGACAAATATTATGTGTCATTCTTATTATATTAAATATTAAAGTAATAAAATAATTCTTGGATTTTTTAAAGTCCTGCTCTAAGGGACTTAGGTCATATTTAATAAGTTATTATCTACATATTGTTTCCGCTTTTCTTAAAAATTACAGTAGGACTGTGAGAATGGTCTTAAAGATCTACTTTTTTTTAATTCTCGCATTTTCGCTCTTTTGTCAACTTTAATATTAGAGAACCCTCGAAAAGTAAACATTTCGAAAACAGTTTTTATCTCTCACTTAAGTTCCCTTAACATATATATTAGTTTAGCAAAATATACTTATACTTAAAATACTTTCTTATACCTTAACGTGAGGGTATCCAAAAATGTGCTTGCTCAAGCATTCTGTAAGGAGATACATCTCCAAGCACAAGCCTCCTACTAATCTTTACCTTGAAATCCGAATGACTAAGCTTCAGCAGCACTTTTGTCTCCGTTGCAGCTCTTTTGAAACGGACTCCAGCTGGGTAACTCGTGCAGCAAACGGAACCTGAAGCGCCGGCGACAGAGGCAGCAGGAACAACAACCACAGCACCAGCAGCAGCAACAGCAGCTGGAGGGGCATTATCCTGGTCAGATGGGCGGCAATAGCACCGGTGCCAACTCGAGCGCCTTCAGCGCGGGCGGATACATTGGACCCACATCGGCCAGCAGCCACCACAGCCTGGGCACATCTTCGGCAGCCGCGGCGGCGGCGGCAGCGGTGGCTGGTGGCAGTGACCTTATCCCGGCGCCAATTGGAACCGGAAACGCCATGGGCGTGTCCTCCTACGCGTACGGCGGCACCAGTTGGGAGGAGTTCTGCGAACGACATGCCAGGGTGGCAGCTTCCGATTTCGCCAAGGCCTGCATCACATACATCAATGGGAATCTGCCGCCGGAGGAGGCGCGGAATATCCAGCACCGCAGCTTTGCCCAGAAGTTCGTTGAATCCTTTTCGGCCCACTACGACACAGAGTTCTTTCGGCGGCGAAGCACTCTGAAGACGGGCGCCGGGTCGCTGGACTTTGATGAGGAGCACGAGGTGCCGCGTCTACTCTCGAAGTCTCTGTTGAGGCGACTCTCCTTCAAGGGGCTGCGCAAGGGCAAGGTGAGGCGTGGGTGAAGGGGATAACTTCTAAGGGTTTTTCTCTTTTTAATTTGATCTAAAGAAGTATGGTCCTTAAATATAATCAGAGAATTTAGTTTAGATAAAGTAAATTCAATATTATAAAACATTTATTTTGATTTAAGACATCCGCATATTCTCTGATAATGCTTTATAATCGAACTGTCGAGTTCCGGGCAGATAATAGATATCACCAGAGTCAAGAAGAAGTATAAATATACAGATAAGCACATTCACTTTAGCATTCATCGCATTCAATGCAGAATTCCGATGGCTGATAACTCACTTTCGTCAAGTAATTCGAAATATTTTTTATTACATCTTAAGAACTTGCCAATTCTATTAAATTACTACCTTCTTTCATGTAATTGCGGGCTCGTAATAGACGGAATCTCCGTCTATATTGTTCATACTCGTTTTAACTGTCCCAAGTTCTCTCTGATGCAGGCCTTCTTCCACAAGAACTCGGACGACGTGGACGGCGGGGGAGGCAGCAAGCAGAGCAAAACCAAGCTGGCCAAGATCGTGGTCGAGTGCCGCAAGGAGGGCATCGTTAACAACTTGACACCGGAGAGTCTCGACCAGCCGACGGGCTCTCAGAAGTGGGAGAAGTGTCGCTTGGCGCTGGTAAAGGCTGTGGGCGGTTACATGCTCGAGTTCTACACGCCACCCAAGTCGACAAAACCCCGGAGTGGAGTCTTTTGTTTCCTCATCTCGGAGGCGAGGGAAACCACGGAGATGGAGATGCCTGACAGGCTAAATACCTTTGTCCTGAAGGCCGACAACAACATGGAGTACGTGATCGAGGCGGAGAATGCCGAGGAGATGCGCAGCTGGCTGGCCACCATTCGCTACTGCATGCGAACGCCGCCCACGCAACAGCCCCTGATCGAGTCGGATGGCGTGATGGCGGCGGCTATGCAAACGTCGCCCACAAATCCGAATCCCAATCCCATTGGAGGCATACAGAATCCGCAGTACCAGCAGCAGGGCGGCTCCAACGGGAATCTTGTGGGCGGAGGCGGTGCTCCACTTGCCTCGTCGCTGTCAGCGGATAGTGCATTGGGCCAGGGAGGCGGCGCAACGTCCGCCAGCGACTTGAATGCCATCAACGAACTGGGCACCACTCCGCCCTCGGGTCCGCCGGATATACCCGTCAGACCGCACCGAGGGGAGCAGCGCTTGTCGGCCTCAAGCAACTTTGATGGCATTGAACTCGCTGAGAATGACGCGGACGTGAATGTGGCGGACCTGACCGCCGAGATGAGCTTGTTCCCCTGGTTCCATGGCACACTGACGCGCTCCGAAGCGGCCCGCATGGTCCTACAGTCCGAGGCAGCTGGCCATGGATACTTCTTAGTCCGGCAGAGCGAAACGCGCCGAGGAGAGTTCGTTCTGACCTTCAACTTCCAGGGGCGGGCCAAGCACCTGCGGCTCACAATCTCGGAGAAGGGGCAGTGCCGGGTGCAACACCTTTGGTTCCCCTCGATCCAGGAGATGCTCGAACATTTCCGCCACAACCCGATACCCCTGGAGTCGGGCGGCACCTCGGATGTGACCCTCACCGACTGGGTGCACAACAACAGCAGACTGAACGATCCTACGTCGGCCTCTTCGGGCGGACTAGCTCATGATTCCGGACAGCTCAACGATCTGGGGTCCAACGGCAATGGCAATATGAATGGCCAGGGATCGCGATCGAATGACACAGGAGCACCGGGATCGGGATCGGGAGCGGGAGCGGGAGCTGCTGGCGGTGGCCATCCGTCGCCGAGACATGTGAGATAGCCAAAATTTTGGAGTCAATTCAGTGTCAGTGATGGTTTTTTATTTTACTTTGATTTATGTTAAGTTCTTATCATTTCATTGCAACTGTGATGGGTACTGATGAATGAGTAGTAAAGCTAATTACCTGGATAATTATGGAAGTCTGGCTTTGAGGAAGCCTTGAGAAAGTAGTAAATGATGTCTAGAGAATGCCTAGGCTATAGTTACTTTGTAAACCAAGGAGGGCAAAGATTATTTCCTTTAACTAAGTAAAGGTTATTTAAAAAAAGAAAAGAAATAGGGTTATAGTTGTTAAATCTTTATTTCTTTATATATTTATTTTCTTTTATTTAACTTTACTTCTTTTGGATATATTTTCTTTAACTTCTTCCCAAACATACAATTTAAAAACTAGTAAAACCTCCAGAATATGCATAAATCTATACTTAATTCATTTTCCATTCAATATAATAAGTTATAGACAGCCTTTAGTGAAAGTTTCTTAATTAGTTTCTGTGTTGTTTAGTTTGAATGCTTGATTTGATTGTTGCATGTCGCATATTTCACCACATCTCCCCCTCCATCGCTTAACATGAAATTTATAATTAATAAACCCTCTTTTGATCTCGTTTGACCTGCAGTGCAACGAAGTGATTACCATGAATCTTAGTGTTCGCCTAAAGACAAATGAAATTGAACTGCCACAGGAGCCAACACACGTCTATTTTCCGGAGCAAGTCTATTTCCATTTGGATCCCACAACGCTAACAGTGCACGGATCGCCGCCGGCCGCCCAGAGCTTCCTGGATCAGCCGCATCTGCGGGCCTCGAATGCCTCTCTGCAGACGGCCGCCCATCACCAGCATTCGGCGGGACAATCGCGTCATACCAGCGACAGTGGCAACAACAGCGGCGGAGCTGTCGGTGGATCAGGATCCGGCGGGGGCGGCGAATGCACCGGACGGGCCGTCGATAATCAGTACAGCTTCACCTAAGTCCGGATTGTTGTGGTTCTCCCCATGCGGAATCAATTTTTGTGCCATTTTAATTGTCCTGAAGGAAAGATAAATTTGTGTTTTTTTTGCCGTAGTCTGTTCTACCTTCTTATGCTTTATTACAACCTTCTTTCCTACTCGTTTCTATTTAATTTAGTACCTCTTTTGGAAGACATGAAGTAACTGAATAATATTATGTATACATTATATAGCTAAATGTGTGTGTTCATTTTAAGTACATCAATGTTGTATGTATAGTAACAAAAACAAACAGAAAACAAAAAACAAAAAAACGCGAATCGACAAAATATAAGATTTTTGTGGCACCAAAGGTGCAACTCAAGCGAATCCTAAAACTTCCTGCTTTACAAAAAAATACATACATATATATACTATACTTATAAATATAAAGTATATATACATAAATATATATTGAAATTGGTAAACTATAATAAATGAAGTTATGTAAAAGTAAAAATAATTATAACTGCTTTTTATTCAAGGGTTTAGACAGTAAACTATAGAGGATTTTAATGGGAAGTGATGATGGGAAAGAGTGAAATGTGAAAACTTGGATTATTCTAATTTGTTTTATTTTTTTACACATGTTTTAAAGGAAATATATTTTAATTTCTTATGTGAACGCAAAACTGTATGTTTTTATCGCATCTTACGTGGACTTTAAAGAAGTTATGGTTTTAATGAACAGACTTTTAGTTATAATGGTATATCGGCAGAGTTTTAATGGATCTTTTGTTGAATTACTGATTTTACTATAGGACTCCAGTTGGAAGGAAATTGCGCGAAAAGATCATAACTGTAAACTTTTTCAGCAACTGGTCACACGTAAAATCTTCATAGCGTTGCCAGATATTGCAGTGATGCCACCCCAGCCGTTTTCTGGCTTGATCTAGCTTTTACTAGCTAGTTTTTTTTAGGGCAGCACTGGATTTAGGTCCCCACTAATTTGCCGGTCGTCCAATATTTTTCCGAAAAAAAACACGAATTTACAATTAAAGTAAGGGAAATCTATCAGGAAATGGAGCTCGAACTGGATGTGGTGGACTCACTGCAGGCGCTGGCCTACGAAGGACCCTGCCTGCAACAGGAGAACCTTAGCCGCGCCCTGGACGCCGGAATCGACAGTCCGGAACTGCGAGCCGTCATCCACTGGCTGGCCCACGAACTGCATGTGCTTCGCAAGACGGATGAGCGGGTCAGCTCCGGGAGCGGAGATCACGACGAGTTCGCCTTCGAGCTGTCCCTGCTGCTGACCGAACTGGGTTGCCCCTATCGCGGACTCGTTTCCGGGGCGATGGAGCAGAGATTCCAGAGCAGACAGATGCTGGTGCAGTTGCTGGAGTACCTCACCTCCGAGCTGATGACCACCAAGATGGTGCTAAAGGCCCAGCCCGTCGCAGGTCCGCCCTGCAAACGCACCAAGACCAGCGATTCAAATTTGCAGAAGGCCGTCGAACAGCTGGCCAAGGATCTGCAGCTGGGAGAGCTGCCCCAGAACATCAGCACCAAGTGGCTGTTCGAGCAGATTACTCCACGTCTGGACCAGAGACTGAAGCAAACCAATAGACTGGTAGTCAGCGAGCCGCTGCTGAAGCTCAATAAGCCCCTGACCGATGCCCATTGGCGTCTGCTGGAGTCCATGCACCGCGAGCTGGAGGCGGAGTACAATCTGCGCCGGCAGATGATGACCACCCGACTGGAGGCCACCGTGCAGAGCTTTCAGTGGTCGGAATCGATGCGACAGCGCGCGGGTGAGATTACTGATAGGTTCCAGCGCAAGATGCGGGAGCTGGACCAGTTCCGAGTGGGAGGCGATCAAACCGACTTGGTGGCCCTGCTGTCCGCTCGGTCCGACTTGGCCATCATAGAGAAGACGAGCTCGGCGAATGTGCGCAAGAACACGGCTTCGAAGATCCAGAAGCATGTGATGGGACACGTTCCGGATCGCGGTGGCCGGGCCAACGAGCATGCCCCACCACCGCCGGAGATGCCCTCATGGCAGCAACAGAGGGCTGGAGGTCCGCCCGGAGGCGGACGTGGTGGCGGCAACTTCAGAGGTGGACGAGGAGGAGGAGGAGGCAACTGGCAGCAACCTCAGCAGCAGCACCAGCAGCAGCAACACCAGCAGCAGCAAGAACGAGATCGAAGTCGCGATAGGAACGACCAGCAATGGATCAACGGCAGTGGACGTGTTCAGGGAACAGGATGGAATTCGCAGGGTGGAGGAGGGCACGGCGGTGGACGCGGAGGAGGAGGTCACGGCGGTGGACGTGGGGGAGGACGAGGACATGGCGGAGGCGGTGGCCATCGAGGCGGCTATCGATGATTATGATACCTGATTTAAAGCCTTAGAACGACTGATCCTCTTTTTATTTACCATTAACAACAGACATAACCCAGTTTAATTTATTGCCAAGCCGAATGAATTTGTTTATAATTGCAAATGGACAGCCATTTAAAAAATAAACTATATATGTCATCTCTTTGCTAGCAGATCTCGCGTGTCGTCTGTGTTTTTTGGGATCTAGGTTAGCCTTTTTCTCTTTCAATGGTTTTGCGATTAGCTGTCTGTATTTAATGGGTTTTGTGGGTATAATTCAATTTAAAAGAACGGTGACTATAAATCATATTTACAATTGTTTGTTTGCTTGTTAATTGACAGTGACAAGCTGTTTTATTGAAATATTTTATGATTCTTTGTGTAAATGTAATGGTAATTTACACGTTTTAATTTCTTTGTAAATAATAAAATATAGAAGTTTTCCTTGTTGTAGGTAGCAGGTATCTGGTATATTTGTAAGGTTTCGATTTATTCCAGGAAATTTAAAACTATCTCTACCTACAATGTGCTTTTTTCTAATGGTTTTCGTTTTGCCATCTGTTTGGCAGATTTCCAATATTAGGAAAAGTGTAGGAGTGGTAGGAGTATATGAAAAAGAGTAGGTAGCTAAAAAACTCCTATAAGGACTCCAGTCTTTGCAACTTGCGAATTAAAGTTGATGATCTGCTTAGTTTTTTTATAATTATTAAATACTTAATGCTTGCTTTACAAATGAGTGTTAAGCATATTTCCATTTATTCAATTGATATTCTTTTTTATGTGAAGTAATAAGTAAGCCATCATTATTAGCTAATCTCGCGTGACTTGCCCGAAACTGGGTTAGATTTTACACTATCAATGGTCTAATGATGATCTAGTTTGGGTTTTGTAGGTGGTCCCATATGGGAGATGGACTGGTTATGCTAACATAAACCTTCAGGCTTAAGGGATTACACATAAATATCAAAATAAACATTTATACTTCCTTTTAAAATTCCTAACTTTATAGTTTTGATTTTGTCAAGTGTGTTTAGTTTTTAAACATCTCAATAGCTTTGCGATCTTGCCCCCAATCCCCGCCAGAACTACGCCCCTGGGCCGGGTAACCAAGCATCAAGCACACGCGACACTCAATCGCCATTAGCGTCCAATCTAGTCATCAACTGTGCCGGCGATACGGCCACTATATCGCCACCACCACCACTGGCCAGCTCCACTCCAATATCCGAGCCACTGCGACGGCAACGATGACAATTAACGTGGTCAATCGGCATGAAAACCGTGTCGAAGTCATCATGGATAGGCCAAGCCCGGCGCTTGGATCAGTTCATCCAAAGCCCCACATCCGAGTAGTCGTGAGAGTTCCCCGTATTCAATATCGCATATCTATTCTACGAGTTGGTCAAAATGCTCATTAAACTGATTCTGGCGCTATTAATTGGCAATGGATACGTTTTTGCGCCTGGCAGCGCACAAAATCTGCTGGACCGGCTGCGTCCGGTGAATGTCACCCGCTTCGATGACGGCATCAAAGTGGTCTCTGGGACAAAGGTGAAGCGGTACGAGCGGCTAACCGTGCCACTGGGAGGTCCTGCGGGAATACCGGGTTCTGCTGGCCTTCTGGGACCTCTTTTGCCACCACAACCGGCTTATTTGGGATATACCTATGTGAGTCTGCGACATGTGGCAAGTGTACCTTAATTTTATAGCCATTTATTTTTATTTATTTGCGCTGTCGCCCCCGGGGAATAATTTGTAAATTACTCACTCAATTAACCAACTATTCATTATAGCCTTTGTCTGACTTTATTCCCACATAAGTTATCTATTTTTTTATACAGCTCGATTTCTATTGAAAGAAATCCCCTATGGGCACATTTTTTGTACAGATAACTATTTAATTATTTAATGATATCAAACGCTTTTTAAAGTCCTAAAATCAAATTTAAATTATACTTTAGTTTTTGTTGAGGTTAAATTTATAATGTAATTTAATACGTATAATTTGTTTGATCTTGAAGCTTATTATGTTCCACATGGTGTCATCGACATTTTCTTTGTTACATGTTTTATTTTAATTAAATTGAATAATTTCCTATTCCTACTTAGTATGTTGATACTACTTATACTTTATAAGCACCACAATTTTGAAATTTAATTCTCCTTAATTTAACCAGCAGTTGGTGCCCCAATGGCAGGCGGGCGCCAAATTAATGGGCGAAGGAGAAGCAGCGGGCGTGGCTGGCATGATCTCCTTTGTGCAGCTGCCCTATAACTCGGACATCAAGGTGACGATTAATGTGACGGGACTGCCACCAGGAAAGCATGCTCTGCACATCCATACCTTTGGAGATCTCAGTGAAGGGTGTAAGTCCACGGGCGGACAGTTTCCCAATAATTTTGTAAGTTGTCAAAAATCATAAAAATAGAAAAATAACAAATATATTTTCCATATATATCAGAACATATGTATAAATACTGAAAATATCTTTACCAAATCCACATTTCCCTATCCTACCAGCTTGGCAACGTGGACACCAAGGACGATGGCAGTATCTCGGCGGTCTTCCAGAGCATCTACCTGCAGTTGTTCGGTTTTAATGGAATCATCGGCCGATCCATTGTGATCCACAGCAAAGCCATTGACCTGAATACGGCCTTAAATGCTGAGGTCTTTTCATCCTCGCTCCAGGCAATGCCCAATGCCTTGGCCTATCAGAACGAGGAGAACTCGGTGGGTCCTGCCATTGCCTGTGGAGTGATCAGTCTGATGAGCACGGCTGCCAGTTCTTCAGGTATGGCGGGGTCTGGAGCAGCTCCATCGGCAGCACCGGCTGAGATATGATTTGTATTCTTAACCATTTTATTATTAATAAATATTCTTGATAATTTCATTGGGGTTTTCAGTATTGCCTCTGATTTGTTGTGTTTTCCCAAAGAAAAAAATATTGTAAGTAGTATTAGGAGGAGAGGAAAATGAATAATAATTCTAAGTTCCCTTTGCTTTTCTAGTGGCACCTAACATAATCTAAATATGTTTACCTCATTAAATATTCCAACTAAATGTAACTCGATTTTTTACGAGTGCCTAAGTGTTCCATTTACCATTTCATTCCCGATCGTTTAATATTATCGAACTTATCAAATTCAGCTCAGCTTTAATGGCCGCTACGTGCGGCGCATGCGCAAAGGTCTGGGTCGCCCTTTTGGCCAAAAACTTTCTTCGTCGGCTGCCCGCGCACCAACTGGCCAGTTGCCCGTGGCGGTTCGCGATGTCCAAACGTGAAAGTAAAAGTGTTCCCAGCCCCTGGCTGTTGGTGCTAGTGATAGGGCTTACCCTCTCCCAGGTCCAGGTTCAGGCTCAGCCTGAGTCCTCGAATGAGGTTTCCCCTGGGGCTAAATTCGAGTGGCCCTCGTTTCCCTGGTCTCGCAATAAGACCACCAAAGGAAAGCCCTCCTCCTTAACAGACCTGGACCTAAAGAACGATTACAGCCAGATGGAGCTGGCCAACTTCGGGGACTTTGATCGTCATCCTTGCCGGAGAGTCTGCCAGCAAGGTCAGACCCAGAGTTGCTACTACCAACTGGTGGTTCACAATTACCAGAGACTAGGGCCGGAGTGCCAGAGGTGTCAGTACGACGAAAGGGCCTGCGCGGCGGAAAATTGCATCTATGGCGATGGTGTGGCCAATCCGGTGATGGCCGTGAATCGCATGGTGCCGGGACCCCCCATAGAGCTATGCGAGAATGACACAATGGTCGTGGATGTCCTGAATTACTTGGGTGAACCCACCACAATGCATTGGCACGGCGTCCACATGAAGCGCTCGCCCGAAATGGATGGAGCCCCATTCATCACCCAGTATCCCCTGCAACCGGGCGAGGTGCAGCGCTACGAGTTCCGGGTGGATCGCAGTGGCTCCCTGTGGTACCACAGCCATGTGGGTTGGCAGCGCGGCTTCGGCGTGGCTGGAGCTCTTGTGGTCAGGCAGACGCGCCAGGAGAACCAGCATGCCCAGCTCTACGATTACGATTTGGTGGAGCACACCCTCATGGTGCAGGATATTTTCTACGGGACTAACCTGCAGGACGTGCGGAATATCCTGATTAACGGCAAGGGACGCAATCATCTCAGCCAGCTGCCGGATAACGATAACCGTCATCGCTACGAGAGGCTCCGCGTGACTCCCGGCTACCGCTACAGGATGAGGGTTATCCTCAATGGCATTGCCAACTGCCCCGTGGAATTCTCCATCGAGCAGCACAAGCTCCTCATCCTCAGCACCGATGGCAACGACATCGAGCCCGTTCTGGCGGATGGCTTCTTCCTTACCTCCGCCGAGCGGTTTGATTTCGTCCTGGAGGCCAATCAGTATGCCAAGAACTATTGGATCCGAGTCCGGGGCTATGAGCAGTGCGAGGGTCGCAATCTCTACCAGGGCGCTGTGCTCAGCTATCGGGGATCGGCTCGCACTGAGCTGCCACAGGGTAGCATCATAGATAAGCCAACGAGCAGGACCTCGAATGAAGATCTTGTATTGGTCAACGATTACCGCTTTAGTTCCTTTAATTCCTCGGACTCATCCACCCTACGCCAATCCCTGGACAAGGATAATAACGTGGGTACCGTGGCCTTGAAATCCCTGAATCCGGCGCCCTGGTCTCGTTACACCAAGTTCCTCACCCATTACTCCAGCTTTGGCTCTCAAATGGCACCCAACGGGGAGATGCTCTTCCAGATCGAAGATATTTCATATAATTCGCCGGGAATATCACTGCTCCAGGGCAGGCATCTTTACCAGGATGATGGTTACTTCTGCAACAAGAGCTCCCTGGCTGCCGAGGGTCGAAGGTGTGAAAGGGAGCTCTGTGAGTGTGTGCATGTGATCCGACTGCCCGCCTATCGTCCTGTGGAAATGGTGGTGGCCAACTACATGGACACCACGCATCCGTTTCACATACATGGCTTCACCTTCCGACTGGTTGGCCAAGCAGTTCTGGGTAATCTCAATGATTTGAGGAATGTGAGTGTTAAAATAAATTACTTTATCTACGATCTGAAGATCTATATTCCATAAAAATCCTTACAGATAAAGGAACTCGATCGTCGGGGCCGCCTGGCTCGCTTATCGGATGACAGCGCAGCCGTGGCCAAGGACACGGTTCAGATTCCCGGTCTGGGTTACATCATTGTTCGCTTCCTTTCCAGTAATCCTGGCTTCTGGCTGTATCATTGCCATATCGAAGCTCATGCCGTCCAGGGAATGGTGGCGGTTCTTAAGATCGGCGAGGATCACCAGATGAAAACTATTCCGGCACGAGTGCGCTGTTAACTTAAAATCGATATTTGCTTGCAAGAATATTGAAATCTTCAATAACTTTAATGCTTTTCTATTACGAATATTTATTTAAATTATTTTTCCATTTGAAAATTAAAACAACTTTTTATAACTGTCCATAAAAATTCATAAATATTTAAATATATTAATGTATTTATTTAAAAACAAATCATATATTATTGTGAAAGGCTATGGTAATATTTTATTCATAAAATTAATTAAGAATATCTTGATTTGTGATAAGGCATACTGAATAAATAATTTGGTCTATAATCAAATTAAATTTCTTTAAAATATTCAGTAGAAAGTTTCCTTATATTTATCATGTTATTTCCTGATTATAAGTAGTATACTTGAACGATCAAAATAGCTTTTCCTCATATCGCAGTACTTTTTTAATCAGCAAACCACTGATAAACCGATTATAAAGGTATTAAATTCAATAGGTCCTATAAATAAAGTTAAATGGGAAATTCAAGCGACGTGATATTTGAATAATTGTATACGAGTAAAAACCTATGCAGTTTTAGTATACTAATTCGTATACGAATTTCCCAACGGGCCTGTGTGTGAGGTGGTTTATGATATAGCCCCCACTTGAGTTTATTCCCAGTTTACTGCCTTATTGCCTGATTGGTCTCGTATTGATATCAACACTCGACTCGAGTGGCTGGCGGTAGTCTTTATAGGGACATGAGGTCCGAAATTTCGCAGTAGTTCAGTTGCAAAATGTCTGGATACAACATCGAGCTCCTTGCCGCCTTAGTGGGATTTTTATTCCTCCTAAGCATTGCACAATGTGTTCCTGTGGTCAATGATCCTGCGGAGGTCATTGATTTCTATAAATTATTTAACAATCCCGAAGCCCATCTGTCTTTTGCCACAGCCCCCACCACGGTAAATAACGTATTAATCGATACTAGAGTATTATAATTCTAATGGTTCGAACTGTAATTGTTTTCTAGGTTGAATATATCCAGGATCATGGATATCCTGCCGAGCGCCATTATGTGACCACGGAAGATGGCTACATTGTCAGTCTCTTCCGCATTCCCTACTCCCACAACCTAGAGAATCAGGACGAAAAGCGACCGATTGCCTTCCTCCAGCACGGTATGCTCTCCAGCTCAGATGGCTGGATAAGCCTTGGCCCGGATGACTCTCTTCCCTTCCTGCTCTCCGATGCTGGCTACGATGTCTGGATAGGAAATGCTCGGGGCAATAGGTTTTCCAGGAACCACACCTCTCTGTCCACGAAGAATCCGAATTTCTGGCGGTTCAGCTGGCACGAGGTTGGATACTACGACATCGCCGCTGCCATCGACTATACTTTGTCCACCGAGAATGGAAAGGGACAGGAGGGCATCCACTATGTGGGCCACTCCCAGGGCACCTCAGTGATACTTGTCCTGCTTTCTTCGCGGCCGGAATATAACAAGAAGATCAAGACCTGTCACTTGCTGGCTCCAGTGGCGTTTATGAACAACTTAGATAACTTCCTGGTTAAAATTGTGTCTCCTTACCTGGGATTTAACAACCTCTACTCGACGCTCTTCAGCTCCCAGGAGTTTTTGCCACACAACGACTTCGTCCTGGCTTTATTTTATAATGTCTGCCGACCGGAATCCATTGTTTCCAGTTTCTGTAGCGGCAACGAGGATACCGAAGTGAAGGAAGGACGAACCAATACGGTGGGCTTCTTGTTATTTATAAAATCTATTTTAATTTTATTTCTATTATTTTTTATCTTTAAAGACTGCCAGTTCCGTGACAGCGGGTGTCATGCCAGCTGGAATCTCTACGGATCAAATGCTACACTACTTGCAGGAGCATCAGTCGGGACATTTCCGCCAGTTCGACTTTGGCACCAAGAAGAATCTGAAGATCTATGGAACGGAAGTGCCACCGGATTACCGCACGGAGCTGATTACAAGTGAGATGCATCTTTGGTATGGGGACAACGATGAGTTGGCTGCTGTAGAGGATGTCCTCAGACTGGCGGTAACCATGCCGAACGCGGTTGTGCACCACATGGAGGATGAAAAGTGGGATCACATGGACTTTGCCGTTAACTGGGAGGTGCGCCGGTACATCAACGATCCCATTATAGCCATAATGAACGAGTATGAGGCCAGGAGGGATACGAACTAGGTCTGTTATTGAAAAATATTTAAGTAAGATTATTTATACATTTATTATTTTATTTATTATAATTTCTACCATATACATATTTAATATACCATCGATAAAAAAATTTTATAAACTCTTTAATTCCATTTGGGGCTTGAGTTAAATATTTAAACTATAAACTGTATACCAATGTTAGGAATTTTCGGTTTATATAATTGTTTGATCATTCGAATCCATTTTAAACTTTGAAACGAAAGTCTAAAAATAGTTTCCTCCATTTTGTGCCTGAGAAAGTTTATGATATTTACCCCCACTTGAGTTTTTTCCCATTTAATTGGTTCATGGGCTGATCGATGGCTTATCTATATAACCACTCAACTCAAGTGGCTGGCGATAGTCTTTATAAGGACAGAGTACTCTTGGTTTTCGAAGTAGTCCAGTCCCAAAATGTCTACATATCACATCGCAGTCTTCGCCTTGATAGGCATTTTTCTGGGGACAACGGTCCAATGTGCTCCTGCGGTTGCGGAAGTGAAGCCTGCCCAACCCACCGATTTCTATCAATTGTTCAACAACCCCGAGGCCCATTTGGCTTTGGCCGGGGCCCCCACCACGGTAAATATTATTTTTTAAAAACATTAATATCGAAAAGAATGCTCAATTTTAATAATTTAATTTTTTTTATTTTCTTTTTAGATTAATTTTATTGAGGATCATGGATATCCCGCTGAGCGGCATTATGTTACCACTGAAGATGGCTATGTAATCAGTCTCTTTCGCATTCCCTACTCCCACAACCGAAAAAATCAGGATGAAAAACGACCAATTGTCTTTATCCAGCATGGTCTCTTTGCTAGTTCCGATCTCTGGCCAAGTTTGGGACCGAATGACGCCCTGCCCTTCCTGCTCTCCGACGCTGGCTACGATGTCTGGATGGGAAATGCGCGCGGCAATAGGTTCTCCAGGAACCACACCTCTCTCTCCACGAAGAATCCGAACTTCTGGCGTTTCAGCTGGCACGAGATTGGATACTTTGACATTTCTGCTGCCATCGATTACACCTTGTCCACGGAGAATGGAAAGGAACAGGAGGGCATTCACTATGTGGGCCACTCCCAGGGCACCACTGTGATACTCGCCCTGCTATCTTCGCGGCCTGAATATAACAAGAAGATCAAGACTTGTCACTTGCTGGCTCCAGTGGCATTTATGAATAACATGGACGACTTTATGGTCAATAGTTTGTCGCTATATCTGGGATTCAACAACATGTACTCGACGCTCTTCTGCTCGCAGGAGTTTTTGCCACACAACGACTTTGTTCTATCTATTTTCTATAATGTTTGCCGACCTGAATCAGTGGTTTCCAGTTTTTGCAGCGGCAGTGAGGAGACCTCAGTGGATGTAGGACGATCCAATTCGGTATGAATATTTATAACTTCTAATTTACAAAATTAATAATAATATTTTTATAATCCCCCGAAGACCGCCGATTCTTTAATATCTGGTTTAACGCCCGCCGGCGTCTCCACGGATCAAATCCTGCACTACATGCAGGAGCATCAATCGGCGCATTTCCGGCAGTTTGACTTTGGCACCAAAAAGAATCTCAAGGTCTATGGAAGCGAAGCCCCTCCGGACTATCCCACGGAGCTGATTACAAGTAAGATGCATCTGTGGTACTCGGACAACGATGAGATGGCCGCTGTGGAGGATGTCCTGAGACTGGCGGCCACACTGCCCAACAAGAAGATGCACCACATGGAGGATGAGCTGTGGGATCACATGGACTTTGTCAATAACTGGAAGGTGCGCCAGTACATCAATGATCCCATAATCGCCATCATGAACGAGTACGAGGCCAAGTGATAGTGCAGCCTGAAGCATTTCTCAATGTTAAAGTAATCTTAAGTCACATGTATGTAAATCAGAACAAGACTCTTCAATATCTTATCACTAGCGGATGCAGCTGAGACATTCACGAGTAGGAGCACCTCATGACTGGTTGGACTCTACTGATTTGTAGTTAAATCTCGAGACCCACTTCCTCCAAGTGCATACATACTAAGGTCATTAGATCTTAGCCAACTTTTGTAATCAAAAAGCTATTTTCTCATGTATAAGTAGAGGTCATAAATTTTAAAGCTACCCTAAATCTATAAATGGCTTAATAATCTATAACAATTAGTTCGGTCGATGGGGGTAAATTCTTTCTTTAGATAATCGCAACTGCTACTCAAGTGCCTTAAATGAGCGATAAGTTAAGCTCTACTAAGTGCTCCCAGTGACGCGTGTAGTTCTTGGAATTATCGTCTTAATTTTCGGAAACATCAACTATTTTATGGCACACCTTCCTTTGAGAGGGCTTATCTGGGCACTACTTTTGGGGTTTACCCACTGAGATTTTAAGAGTTTACAGATAGGAAAGTAATCAATGGATTGCCTGAAACAAACTAAGTAATAAACTGATAGAAGCTTTAATAAAAGTTATTTTTCAACTGATAAACAGGTTACGTTTATTTTCCTTTAATCCCGTTTTTATAGCTATAAGATTATCGATTTTCTTTATTAACCATTATCTTGACAGTCTAAATATATAATCAAGCACCGTGATAGGGAGAGCTACTTGAAACTAAACCTCCCGCGGACTGCTACAAAAGCTCAAAGTCATGTGTTCCTTAATAGTCAGTTGGCATCGAACCACCGCCGGACTATGAAGACCTTTACCTTACTTATCCTGGCCGGTTTGGCTGTAGGTGGCTTTGCCGCAGCTATAGAAGGTCCGATTGACTTCTATAAGCTCTACGATAATCCAGAGGCTCATATCAGCTTGAAGGGGAGAAAGACAACGGTGAGTCTTGTTTTTAAGTATAAAAATATACCATTTATTTAAAATATTTTTTTTTAAATATCTTAAAAATATTTTTAAAATAATTTTCTTTAGTATCAAAATTTATTTAATTAAATTTGCTTCATCCCCAGGCTGATCGCACAGCCGCGCATGGCTATCCCTCGGAGCATCATCACATCACCACCAAGGATGGCTATGTTTTGGGAGTCTTCCGGATTCCCTATTCCCACAAATTGCAGAATCAAAACGAAAAGCGACCCATAGTGCTCCTTCAGCATGGATTGACAAGCTGCTCCGATGCCTGGATCCTGCAAGGACCCAACGATGGCCTTCCCTACCTGCTAGCTGATGCGGGCTTCGATGTGTGGATGGGCAATGCGCGCGGTACCTCCTACTCCCGGAATCACACGAAGCTCTCCACGGAGCATCCACATTTCTGGAAGTTCAGCTGGCACGAGATCGCCATCTATGATATTCCGGCCATTATCGACTATGCCCTCAGTACGGAAAATGGCAAGGGTCAGGAGCGAATCCACTATGTGGGTCATTCGCAGGGCACTACGGTTTTCTTTGCCGGAATGTCCACGCTGCCGGAGAACAATGCGAAGATCAAGACCGCGCACATGTTTGCCCCGGTGGCCATCATGAAGAACCTGAGCAGCGCCTTGGTGCGTTCCGTGGGTCCGTATTTGGGCCATCAGGGTATCTATGCCACGCTCTTTGGGTCCCAGGAGTTCCTGCCCCACAACGAGTTCGTGATGGCCTTGTTCTTTAATCTCTGCCAGCCGGACTTCATGCTGCGTCCGGTTTGTGACGGCGCCATGGAGAGTCTCTACGCCGGCGGTCGTGTCAATATGGTGAGTTCTCTTTTAAATTAAAAATTATTTAAATTTCACGAACAAAATCTCCCTTAGACTGCCATGCCCGAGGGTATGGCCACCCATCCAGCGGGCTGTTCCACAGATCAGATGCTTCACTACCTGCAAGAGCAGCAGTCCGGCTACTTCCGCCAGTTTGACCATGGAACTAAGAAGAATCTGGAGAAGTACGACTCGGAGGAGCCGCCAGAGTACCCTGTGGAGCTAATAACCTCCGAGTTGCACTTGTGGTACTCGGACAACGATGCCCTGGCCGCCGTGGAGGATGTGGAGGCGCTGGCCAAGCGACTGCCCAACAAGGTGATGCACCACATGGCGGATGAGGAATGGAACCATGGGGACTATGCCCTTAACCACGAGGTTCGCGAGTATTTGAATGAACCGGTAATTGCCATCATGAAGGCGTACGAGTTGGAGAACAGCGGAGCGTGATTGATAGTCTCTCTAATCTCAAGCGGGGACTATAATCGGATCTATTTTGGGTTAAGTGATAAGCTAGTCATAAGCTAACATTAAGTGCGCAGAGGAAGCGAGCACTTAAAACCATTTATATTTAAACATT
>VNJW01014009.1:0-65681 GCA_008042615.1 Drosophila auraria | reverse complement strand
TTCTTAAATGTGAGTATCCATTTAATATGATTTCTTTACTGCTTAATATGATTAAATAACAAATAACAAATTGTCACCCTATAAATACAAATTATAAAAAATTTTCTTTCACAAGGAATTTCTTAACTTTAACAAAAACTTAATGAAATAAGGTTAAGAATTAAGAAATTGAATCTTAATTGGGGGAATGTTGAGTGTCTATACATGAATAAACATGTAAATGCGAAATTTTTAATGGCCGATATACTATTATTTTGGAATTCTACTATTAAATAGTAAAACAACTATTTTTCTTGTGTAACCTACTAGTATATGGTTATCTTACTATTTGGGGTAAGTTAACTATTTTTCTTAGGTTAGCGCGGTTTTAACAATAAAATAGTTGATTTTACCTAGACTTTACCCAGACTTTTTTTTTGTGTGTAGGGTTGATCTGCTTTGCTTTCGCGTGAACAGCAAAAACCAAAACAAATCGACATCAACGAGAGCTGTAAAATTCAAACTTTGATGGCGACGGTGGGGATGGGGAAGATACGTATTCCTCGAACCCCATTAGGTTACTTTGCATGATTAAAACAAACCGTGTTCCCTCGGAGCCGAACCCCCCTACATCGGAGCCTATTAGGTGTACATATTTATATACAAATATTCTTTAAATCATCGAATTGAGCAGAAATCTCCGTCCCCGTCCGCCCCTCTCAAAAACTGCATTAATTAATGCGCAAATCGTTATAATTTATTTTAGTTTGTAGTATAAGTTATAAAAAAAAATAATCTTAGACACTAGGATGTATACATAAGTTATCGAGCCTGCGAGGCGGTGTGTGTCGTGTGTCGTGTGTGTGGTGTGTGCGTGGGTGCGTTGGCATGGGTATAAATAGAAGGCGATATATAAATGCGAATGGAAATAAATAGAAATAAATAGCAATAAATAAGGTAGAAAATAGTGGCAAATAAAATAAATAAATAGTACGATCTAAGTACGAGTGGGTTCGAGTTTAGCCTGGCCAGCTTGAGATTGTGGGTCAGTGGGTCAGCTCTGTGTGTTTCTTTTTGGTATTGCTTGCTTGGTGATCGATCGGTGGATCCATCACTGGTTGGCCTGGAGCACCTGCTCGTACGTGTGCTCCAGAATGGTCAGCACCTTGATGACCTCCATGGCAACGAAGAAGGGCAGCCGGAGGAGCTGGTTGTGGCAGATCTCCGGCTTCGCGTTGCACTGATGATCCCTCACCATGGCCATGGCGCTGGCTATGTTGTTCTGAATGGCGTGCTTGAAGTACACGAAAGTGCAGTCCCAATGGTTCTTGTCGTAGTCGGTGGTATTCACCAGTTTCTCCAGCACAAGCAGGGTCTCAATGATCCTGGGCATCTCCTCCTCCAGCGAGCCCACCGGCTCCTTGTACTCGAACTGGCCCTCCTCGGTCAGCTGAACCTTCTGGACTTGGTCCTTCAAAGGATGCTCTAGATTAAGCTTGAATAAGCTGAAACGCTTGGCCTCGGCCACGATGGTGGTGCCGTTAAAGAACTGCTGAAGCTGTTGGTGTAAGGGAAGGGGTAGGTCTGAGCATCGCTGTCGCGGACTAGGCAGGTTAATCGACTTACCCAATCCTCGGTCAGGCAGATCACAGTGTCCTTGAAGCTCTGGGCAGTGCGGAGAGCCTTGTCGAGCTCGGCACTGTCGTAGGGCTTAAGCTCCATGGCCGAGCAACTCTTTAGACCCTCGAACTGGGGCAGAAGCCGTTTACACTCTGGCGTGGCTGGCGTGGCTGCTGCTTCCCTCAGGACCTTGTGGTGGCGCCTGACCTTGTGCCTGCGATGAATACGTCCTGCTAGAGTCGCTGGCCTGGTTGGGGGTGGCGTGGCTGGTGCTTCCGTGGAGGTTTTGCTCTTGTGTGGCCAGATGAGGTGGGCTCCTCGGGCTATGCGCGGCGCGGCCGATGTCCCCGCTGGCCAGCTGGCGGCGATAGTGAGTAGCAGCAGGGCGGCCAAGAGACCGAGCTTGGCGGGAGCTGTAGGGTTAAGAAGAGGGAGGAGGGTTAGTTGGATTCACGAGTCACGGTGACACAGATCTATGATCAGAGATATCAACGCTGATACCCGAGCGGATTTTATGGCGGATGTGATTCAGAGACCGAGCGAGAGACACTTACACAATTGGCTAAAACCGAAGCAGGAGGCGTTATTGCTGGAGCTGGAGCAGGAGTAGGACCTGGACTCCAAGTTCTCAAAACTTTTACTCTTTTCGAGTTGCAGCCGAAGCTGACACTGGGCACTGGCACTGGGGGTAACCATTTTTTGTGTTTGGTTTGATTTTTGCGGGACTAGAGCTCTGATTGGGCTAGGTCGCTAACGAGGCTAAGGAACGCGTCTTTGCTCTGCGAGATCTTACGGTTAATGAGTTTGAGTTAGGGCCACACGCCGGATTTTATAGGCGCAAGCGCCATACGCCCGCTATCAGCAGCCGAAGCCGAAGCCGAAGCCCCACGAGCGAGAGCAGCGCGTGCTGCTTGCTTTACGAGCTGGCTTAACGCACAGACGAAGGCGGCTCGCGGGGAAGAGCTCGACTCCCGCACAGTGGGGTATTGGGCCCGAAAAGTGGCGATTATTTCAAGAAACGATTTTTGCGTTCGATACATTTGATTCTGCATTTAACCGCATATAAATTTTTCCCCTTAACCTAACAGAGGCTGAGCAATTGGGTGTCAAAGTTAGAAAATATTTTCAATGACTTTAAAAAAAAAAAAAAAAAAGTGTTTTTGAGCATTTTGACGCCAAAAAAATTATGCAATCTCTAAGATAATTTTTTTAACTATTTTTTGAACACCTTATTAACATTATTACTTTCAATTTTATAATTAAAATTATAGCAAATACAAAAAACAAGCTAAAAATTCCAAATTTTTTAACTTTCGGTAAAACATCTTACGTAAAAATAAAATAATTTTTTTAAGTCAATGGGTAAGACTAAAAATACCAAATAAAATTTTTTTTTTCTATCTAATATTTTTTAGTATTTTTTCTGAACATTTTTGGAGTTTTTATAAAAATTAGAAGTTTAATGTTAATAAAATACTGTGAGATTATTAGGTCAATATTAAAACGTAATAAAAAATAAGTTTTTTTTTTTAATTTTGGTATTTTTAGTCAGAAATTAAATAAAATAAACTATTTAGTAGTCTGATTTTAATCAAAATTTTCCTTAAAATCTAGAATAATTTGAAACTACTAAAATAAAAGATTTGGATTCAAAATTCTTGAAAACAAAAAAAAAATTTATACTAAAACCAATTTTGGAAAATTATTTTAATTTTAAAAATAAAAAAAAAAAACTTTAATTAAAAAACAAACAACTTTTTGTTACTAAGTTTTGTCATATCTAACAGGAAAAAAAAGTCTCCATCCAAAATATTGGGCATATTGATTTGATCGCCACTTTTGGGGTCCAATACCCCACTGTGCTCCCCAGAGATCGAGCGTTCGCGTGAACAGCAAAAACCGAAACAAACCGAGAGCTGTAAAATCCAAACTTTGATGACGACAACAGGGCCGGCACGCTGACCAATGGCGCGCGAGCAACAACAACTGCAATTAGTATATACTGGGATTTGACTTTGACGCGCTTGATTCTTGAATTCTGGGGAAGCTCTGCCTAAAATTCAAGCGGATTTCTATCCTGGGTTCAGCGTTCAGGAAGCGGTCAGCGGAGGTCTGACTCAGAATTGCCAATTCCCTAGGTCTCCCTCCGCTTCTTCCTGTCTTCGGGAAAGTGCGAGTGCGAGTGTAATTTATGCACGCACGCTTCTTGGCCCAAAACGGATGTCCCATTGAATTCTTGGCCAGAGGTAGGGGCCACAATGCAAGGGGGTTCTCAGACTAACTAATAGAAAATATTCAAACGATCACCGATCACTTTTGAGCTCACTAAACCCCACTTAAAATATAGTTTGGTTAATAAAACAAAGCTCACTCATAGGGTTTGGATGGGAAGGTATAAAGACATCACTCCATGATCACCGCACAAAATTCAGGCTTGAAGGGTATTTAATCAACAGATCTGCTACGAAGTTATACACGGACAGTATCCATGGCCGATGGATCTCAAAACTTTGGAGCTTAACTGGGTTACTTGAGGGGTTCTCTAATGCCGCTGGGTTGCGGTTTCGCGTACTTGCTGCCGCGGCTGGGAGCACTTGCCTGGCGAGTGACGCGTCGCCTCGTAGGCATTTCCGATACTCCAACACCGCTTGGCACGTGCGCCATGGACTTCATGGACGAGGATTGGGGCAGGGCCCAGAAGAAGGTAAGGTTAACTTCAATATAAGAGACGTGCTGGCTATCTCTTTGACTGTCTCTTCTATGCCACTCTTTGAGCTCCTCTCTCCAGCTCAGCTCTCCAGCTGTCCTCTTGGTGCCAGTTACTCATGCGCCCCGCGGGACCCAACGATTCCGGGTTCAGCCCCGGCGTGCGTCGTTGCCCGGCTGCTACCCATTAAGCGAGTCCCCGGGGTACGAGAGTTCCGAAAAGCGAAAATTTCCCTGCAAAAATTGCGAAATTGCGAAATTGCGTACTTTGCGGCTTCCGATCGAGCGAATAAAATGGCAATAAATTCCTAATTCCGGAAACCAGTTTTTACCCAATTGCTGGGCAGAACCAGAGCATGGTTTTTCTGGAACTGGAGCTGGAGCTGGGAATATCGAGGGCTTCGAGGGTTTTTGCCCGAAGTTGGGCTCCTCTCTTGCCCCTCTCTTTGGGCACTTTGGCCTTTGTTGACTGCTAATTATCGCACTCGAGGTGCTAACTCTGGCCACGCACAAGTAGAATCTGCAACGTCAGCTGGGCCCGAGCCCGAGCCAGTTCCGCTATCTCCTGGTCGCTATTTGCTCTCCCCGTTTTAGACATGACCAAGCCGAAGCCGAAGCCGCCTCCTACGTCACTTCCACTTCCACCTCCACCTCCACTTGCACTTCCCGTTTCCACAGAGGGCTTGGTCATGGATGTGGCATCCATGACGCTGTGCTTAATCGCAATCCGAGGCAGGAGTCCGAGGCGAGAGAGAGAGAGAAAAACACACATTGTGTAATATCTGCAAACATTTCAGAGACTGCACGCGATCAGGCTAATCAAATGTTGCATTTTCTCGAGCTGCAAGCCCATAAATATCCATAAATAATGATGATTTCTCAAGGGTGGACACCAAGACAAGATCAGGTAAGGCGGAAGGCAGCTTCCGTTTAACTTGAAGTTTCTTCATTGAAAAGTTTTCCGTAGTAAAATCCGGGCAAGCCCTCTAAGATCTCTACACCCAAAAAAAAATTGTCATTAAATCTATACTATTGTTACATGAATTCTGTACTTTTGAGTATTAAAAATTTCTTCATTAGGTGCTTATTAATTTGAAACTACGATAGTATTAAAATTATACTTACCTGCACCTAGACTTGAGAAATATCACCAACGCGACAAGCAATAAAGCACTAAAATTGCAGCTAACGCGATGTGTTATCGAACTTTGGGTCTGGGTTCGTATAAAAATAAAATTCGAAAATACACAATTAATACAACAGAGTATACAAATTATACTATTCAGTATTTAAATATTATGAAGTATCAAATCTACACAAAATCTTACTAAACTCGTACTTAATTTCAGCTAACGCAATATGTTATCGAATTTTCGATCTGGGTTCGTATAAAAATAATACTCGAAAATACACAATTAATACTACAGAGTATAAAAATTATACTATTAAGTATTTTAATACTATGAAGTATTAAATCTACACAAAATCTAACTAAGCCCGCACTTAATTCCAACTAACGCAATATGTTATCGAATTTTCGATCTGGGTTCGTATAAAAATAATATTCAAAAATATACAATTAATACTAAAGAGTATAAAAACTATACTATTGAGTATTTTAATACTATGAAGTATTAAATCTATACTAAACTCGTCATACTGCTTGAGTATATATTTAGGACAGCTTTTTTTTGGTCTACGATCTCCCCTTTAATATATCTCCCTTGGCTGCAACCTGTTGCAACTTCCCCATGCCTCCATTCCGACTTAAAAAAAAGCCGGTGACGCAGTTGCTGGGCTCAGAACTGCGGCGAGAAAATACCCCAAGTGTCGTCACCTGTACTTCTGCCAGTGGGAGTGGGTCGAACTGACCACAGACACTCTGGACACAATCACCAGCTACTCCGGCTCCGGCTGTGGCTGTGACTGTGGCTGTACCTGCATGGCGGGTAAATCACCCAAACGAGCCGAGCGAGCTCCGAGCTTCGTTGCTCCGTGTTTGCATTTGTGTTTAGTGGCCCTGTCTCCGGCTTGCCATCTCCTCCGGCCGCGTCATCACCCATTCAGGGCTGATCGGTCGGGATGGCACACTCACATGTTTGCCCAGCGCATTATATTATGAATGGAGGTGCTGTGGGAAGCACTTGGAGCCCGCCGTCGTCGTCGTGCCTAGAAAACCTAATGCCAAACAAGGGGCTCGGACAGGTGAGAGAAGTGGCTATTTTTGGCACTCGCCCTCTTCCACAAGTCATGATGTCGAGGTGCTAGCTGCCTGTTGCTAGCTGTGACGCACTGGGATTCCCTCGGTTGTTGTCTTTCTTTCTTCTTTTTTTTTGTCTCATATCACGTATACGCCCCGCGAACACTTAATTTAATTGAGAAGAACTCACCTCTGGGCAGTCACTGGAAGTCGCCTCTCTGAGACTCTCCTAGAGTCCAAAAAGTCCACAGAACTGGAAGCTGGAAATGTAGAAAAAGAAAAGGTCACAAAGGATATTGCTTGGGCTTTTCACAGTCGCAGCTTTGGGTTTCCCTCGACTCCAAAAAGTAGGCAATGCTTGCCGAGGGAGCTTTTACAGTCGAAAGCTTGGCAAAAGCTTGGAAAATTATTTGCGGCCTGCTTTTGGGGAGCGGCGCTAAGCACAGTGCCGTCCCATGGAGGGTCAAGCTTGCTCATTTTGAATGCAAAGGCAAGATCGCTTGGAAAGAGAGTGACGTGAGCCACCACTTTTCTAAGTTGAGAGGCTGTCATTACACCTGTCTTACACCTGTCTGCCAGCATTCTTTCCGTGAGTTGTTTGATTTATTTGTCGAGCTAGGCAGTAAAAAAAAGAAACGGGTTCGGGGTGTTGCGAAAAACGTTCGTGTTAACCCTTAAACAAAAATAAAGGTGATGTTTTATATTCCTAATATCTTATATAAAGAAATCTCTAATAAGAGTATATAACTCCAACTGTGATCCCAAGTCTGATTAATTTTAGCTCTTTCATGGTAATTTTATATTTATCGACTTTATTTTTATAGAGTCAAATTAATTAATTTAAATAATTAATTGAATTATTTGATTTGAAGTAAGAAGTAATTTAAACACTTCTTACTTTAAATAAATTTATGTGTCTTTAGGCAAATAAAGTAAATTCTTTAATGAATAAAAAAAGAATGAATAAAGCTATTTTATTTTGCCATCTGGCAGCCCTATTTTTTAAACGCCTTCCTTAAAAAACGTCGATTGGTCACACTAACTCTAAGAAAGCGTCGTGATGCCGAAAGAAAATACAAATTTAAATTCTGCGAACATATTAAGATCGAGTATTAAGTTTAATTAGCTTATAATATTTATAGCCATAAGTAACCTATTATTTATACATTTTACTAATATAATTCAACGGAATTCCCTCGCCAACACAAAGCTATTTAAATAAATCCCCAGTTTTCCCAAGATTATTATAGGGTATATAGACTGACTTGCTGGTTGAAAATCCCACACTTATTCGATTTTTCCCAACTTTCTTGATTACATTCATGATATTGAGTTATTAACCATATTTCTCAGAATTTATCCCCTCATATTTTCCCCTTTCGTTCCCTGATTGTAAACTTCTGTGGAAGTGACCCACTACTGTTTGCCTTTATTTTTAATTTTACAATATCAATCAATCCGCAAATAAAATCACGTATTGCTCGGGGCTAAAATCTACCAGAATATCCCCAGAAAACTCTGCCCAGACGCCTCTCTTCTACGGGTTCTCAGCTGTCCGCTGTCGCTTTCACAAGCTCTCTGCTGGCCTCTCTCTCTCTCCCTTCATCTCTCTGGCGCCCACGAGCTTTGGAGCGTTTCCCACACGCTCGTGTGTTTACTCACCTTTGGCGCGGGGCAGCTGTGTTCCGCTTTTTAACACTCTGTTTTTTGTATGTTTTTTGTTGTATTTTTTGCCGCTGGCAAA
This sequence comes from Drosophila auraria, assembly GCA_008042615.1. Taxonomy (NCBI): domain Eukaryota; kingdom Metazoa; phylum Arthropoda; class Insecta; order Diptera; family Drosophilidae; genus Drosophila; species Drosophila auraria. The sequence continues at coordinate 57,432 of VNJW01014009.1, read as the reverse complement.
CCCACGTTAATTACGCGCAGAAGAAACTCGCGAAAAACCCCCGAATTGGCGACGGAATTAAGCCGACAAAAGGCAGAAAATAAAGACGCAGAGGCTCCACAGGTGAGAGGGCTCAACTTTCGGCGGCGGCGGAACAGAAACGAACCGGCGAGGTCGAATGATGAAACTGAACTGAGGCGCACCAAATCGACAGCCGGCTGGAGGTGCTGATGGCTGAGGCGGCGACGGCAGAGGCGGCAGAGCAGGAAAACACAGGCTGCGGTTTGTTTGACTAATGCACTAGGCAGGCCCCTCCATTCCATTCCCTCAAGTCCGTCAAGTCCCCAAGTTGCCCTTTTTATTTACCTTTCTTTGGTAAGCTTTCTAGATAAGTGCTAGGATCATCTTATTATAATGCCACCTTGGGTATGTTTACTCTAAATTTTGACCTGGCTGACCCTATATGAGATCTATAAGATCTCAAAAGGTCGCTCTATAAATTAAAAGCAAGTTTACCCGCTTGCTTGCCCACTAGCCGGGACGCCACTGTGGCCTGGGTTGTGTCTTGGCCAAGCGGGGTTGGGTACTTGGCTAAAAAGCGCCCTGGCTTGCGTCTCGACTAAAGGGAGATGTTCAGAAATTTAGGAAATGCAAGCAAAACAGGCAAAACAGGCAAAGTTATGTCATTTTAAGCACTTACAAACCTTCAGCAATTTTTGGAAATATAAAATATATATTTATATGGATTTTAGCTCCTTTAAAATCGATTCTTAATCCCTCATCTGCCTCAAACATTGTTTTTGGCTCCACCAATTTGCCCACCATTTCTCGCCTGCGATGACTGGATTAGCCAGCAACAGTTACCTGCATCCTCCTGCCTCCTGCCCCTCGGCTCCCCTCCCTTCTCAGCCAGGAGCCGCACATCGCATGCAGCTATCGAAGCGTTCGAATTTCACGCTTGACAGGCGACCACCACCGGGCTCATGCAGCAGAGGTCATCTCATTGGGACACCCTTGGCAAGGGCATGCCAGGACCAGGTCCAGGCAGGAGGGCAGGAGCAAGGTCTGCCTTTCCAACTGGCTTGCACAAGTTATTTTAAATTATTAATAAATAAATCAAAGGCAGAAATATATAAAACTAATAAGCAACTAAAAGAAGAAGCTTGCATCGGCTATTTTAAATTATTTATAAATAAATTTAAGGCATAAATAAATAAGTAAAATAAGCAACTACAAGAAGAAGCTGTAATCTTGACTGCAGGTAATAAAATAAATTTTTCTCCATAGTGTCACCAAGTCAAAGTATGAGTATAGTAAAATTAATAATATATAATTAAATAAACCCTTTTTTTTATTTTTTCAATATTTAAATTTCTTTGTTTTTTTTTTTTTGTTATTTTGTAGAAATTATACTTGTAAGTATTCATTTGCAATAAAATTATTTATTTATTATTATATTTTTTAATTATTTAATTTCTTCGATTTTTTTTTTGTTATTTACATATTATTACTTATTTATTTATTTATTTGTTGAAGATGATAGTAAAGGTAACAAAACGAATACTAACATAAGAGGCCTTCGACCACGCAATTTTATTATATATATTTTTATAATTTTTTCTTTTTGTTCAATAATATAATGGCTCAGAAATTTGTTATTTGTTTAATATTTGGTAGCTTTTATACCCGTAAGTATTAATTGTGCAATTAAATATGTATACATATATTTTTTGTTAAATAAATAAATTTCTTATAAATGATTTTTATATTGATCTATTTTATTTATATATATACCTTTTATTCTATTTTTTTGTTTATTAATTAAAGTTTTAAGACACGCATTTTTTTATATTTGTATATTTTATAGCTTTTATACTTGTAAGTATAATTTTGCAATTAAATTATTTATACATCATTTTATTTTTTATTTAAATATCTCGGAAATGAATGTTTGTATTGGTTAGTTATATATTACTATTATTTTTCAATAATTAAATTGCTCATAAATAAGTTTTTTCTTGATTATTTTGTTGCTTTTATTATTGTAAGTGTTGATTGTGCAATTAAATTATTATTATATATTATATATTATTATTATTATTATTATAATATTATATTTATTATTATATCTATTATTATATTATTATTATTATTATTGTGATATATTTTTAATAATGAAATATCTTGGAAATGATTTTTATTGATTTTTTATAATTTTTGCATTTTTTATTGGTCTTTTTGAAGCTTTAATACTTGTACATATTGATTGTGCAATTTAATTCTTATTTTTTTGATTTATTAATTAAATTTCTTAGAATTTATGTTTGTATTAGTTTATAATATATTTTTATTTTTATTTTCCTTTTATTTTATTATATTCCTTTGTTATTTTTATTATATTTCTTTGTTCAGTAATAGAAATCTCATACAAATTACATTTTTTTTAATTATTGTAAGTAATAATTGTGCAATGCCATTAATATTATTACTTTTCCATAATAAAATTTCTTGAAAATGGATCTTTATATTGGTTATTGTAGAGTTTAGTTTATTATAAGTATTAATTGTGTAAATAAACATTGCTTTTTTTATAATTTTATTATAATACCATTTTTTAGAAAAAAGTTATTTTATTGGTAATTTGGTAGCTCCCTTAGTTGTAAGTATTTTATGTTTAAATAATTTCATAAATAATATAGGAAACAACACGTTTTTTTCCCCCGGCAGGGTATCCCCCGCTTCGATTGATCCCTTGAGAGTCCTGGCAATCCCGGAGGACGATGCTGGCGCTGATGTGAGCGCCGCTGGCTCTTTGGCCAGTCAAGCGTTGCATAAAGCGCATTAACATTTAATGCCTGTTGCCGTGGCCAAGGCCAGGGCCGTGGCTGTAGTCGCTGTTGCTGTCGGCCTTCGTTTTTGCCATCCTCCAGGTGGCTCCTCTCTCCCCTCGCACCTGGCCGGGGATTCAGGTGGCTGCCGAATTTGCGTTGCATACTTCGGGGCAAGGTCCTGGGCTTGGGCTTGGGCTTTGCTGGGTTGCTGGTTTGCTGGCTTGAATGGGATGTTTGATTTATGGCTGGCTGCCTGGGACTCTGGGCGATTTGGTGGCTCACCAAGTGGGTGCACTTGGCAGATTTCAGCGATGCCCATCAATCATGGATAACCTGAATCGGAATCGGAATCGGAATCCGAAATCCCGAGTAGAAGCCCTTCAGAAATTAAAGCAACGCCAATCTGTACACATAAACTATTTATTTCCGTATATATATATATTCCATATATGTATATATAGATGTATATAGATAATGTATATGGGTGTATATCTTTTTAGCTGTATATTGGGTATTAAATATGTGTGGTAAAGTACTCTCGCCTGGTGCACATCCTCCCACGCCTCCACCGCCAGCGCAGAGTAATCCGTGGACGGTGGATGGGGCCTGGGAGGTGCGACTGTCTCCACTCGATTTAGTGTTAGTTTTTGGCTTCTTCTCGCTTTACATATTATGTGTCATCAATTGATTGTTTTACATTCGGTTGCATTTGGATTTTGGCTTACAAAAAACATTAAAAAACAAAAAAAAAAAACTGGCTCTAACCCCTCGCTTCTCGCATACGCATAATTATGTACAAACGTATTTCCAGCTATTTACATGGATATATATTTATATAGACCTTGTGCTGTGTTTAATTGCTGCGTTTCCTTCCCTTTTACTCACTAGATTATGCGTAGTTTTGCCCACTTTTCCCCTCGAACCTCCCCCGACGGGGGGGCCCGATAACCAAAGAAAAATCTGATCTGGATCTGATGGATCTGATGGATCTGATACATCTGTAGATAGTTCGATAGGTGTGATGCAGCTCCACTGCTTCACTGCTCCACTAAAGTACTGCTCTCGGTGGTAGCCTTAGGATTTAAACATTAACAACAATTGAACAACGGTAATTACAATCGACATCGAACGTTAACAATATATATGATGGCCACATAGATATATATAGGTAGTTCTTGGATGCATTATTATCTGGTTTATTTCGGTACACGTATATATAGTATGTTGCTTATTCATAAATCTATGCACATTCAATGCTAAATCAATCGAAAAAAATTGCATCCATCTATATATGTTAGTATAGTTGTATTACATTTATGTTATATATCCAACTATCAAAAATAGGACAAATAGAACTGGAGAGTTGTTCTTCCTTCATCCCTTATCCTTTATCCTTTAACCTTTAACCTGCTCTCTCTTCTAAATCTCCCCCCGCTTTTGACACATTTATAGGTAGTTATTGTTACACATATAGGCTTAGATCGGTAATAGCAACGATTTAGAGAACAACAGTTAGGATGATGAGCAAAACGTGGACAACTTTGGTTTTGGCTGCGACCAAGAAGGATCGCACTTGTAAATAGTTTTGATATATATATATATATATTTGTATATATTGTATATTATTCATATGTCTTTGTATATGTTATAGATCAGTATTAATATAATTCATATCTCGCTGTATATAGCTCTAGATACATATATGTATTTGTATAACACACTGAAAGTGAAAGTTAACTTTGGGTTACCTCCGTGGAAAGTGGAAAGTCGAAGTCTAGAAAAACACACAAATTCATTTTCGGGCACATCGAGATACAATTCTGGTTTAGATCTGGATATCGTATGGGTATCGTATATTGAATATTGAATAGTTCCTTCAAGACGTGCTCGCATCCCCCGCTCAGTAGCTTAAAACAATAAACCCAATAACCATGGTTGCCTCTGACCAAATTGACAAATTGACAAAGCCAAATGCCACATAGAGAAACACACTTGATTGATTGCAATATTGACTGATTGTTTGTTTGTTTGTTTCGCCCCCTTCTCTCGCCTCTGCAATTGCGAATTTTCAATTTGAATTTCCTTCGTTAATTGATTTTCCAACTTCTTTCTGGGAAAAACATCTCTCACCCACCCACCACAGTTGCTTTTCTGCTTTGCCGCTTCGCTTCTCTGCTTTTCTGCTTTGCCGCCTTTGCATTCATATTTTTTTACGTTTAACATTAAATATTTAACGCGAACATTAATTGATATTCAATTTTCGTTTCGTTTCAGCTCGACTCGACTTAGTTTGGCATCTGCTTCTGTGTGCCTCGAGTAAGCTCAGATTGTACATACAAATTACATTTATTGTGTGGTTTACATTGATTAAAACTTTGGAGTCTGTAGACATTTACTTCCTATTCTCCGTCGATATACGCGTATATATAATTTGTGATCTGATGTGTGTATATGCACGCATCCGTGCTGATTCCATCGAGTGTGAATTTTGCATTCATTGTGATGCATCTTTCTCACCTGCCTGCCAGCTCCCTCTGGGTATTTGCCTCTGTGTCTTGGCACAAAAAAAAATATATATACACATAACATATATATATGTCTTCATATATAGGTAGTTTCCCTTTGCTTCTGGGCTGGGCAACGCCTTAAAAAACTCTTTCGTCTTTCGTCCTTTGCCTTCTTTCTGGGTCCTTTGGGTACCCCGCTTTAATTGCTCTGCACGTAGAAAAATATTTCTATATTCACTGCTCTTCCATTTACGTTCTCCATATTGGGTTATCGGTTATCGGTTTTCGATTATCGATTACAAATGGTATGCAAACGTATGAGAATATATATATTTATAGTTATCTGTAGATTTATCTATATATGAGGTCTGTCTTAATGGAGGTAAGATGAGGTGAGGTGAGGTTGAGTCCTAGGTCGCATTCCCTCCTCCTCTTCTTCGCCTCCGATTCCTGATGTCTGATTCCCAAGTCCCTGATCTGTGATCTGTGATCTGTGATTTCTGATCTGTTATCTCCGATCTCGGATTTCAAATCTCTGATCTGCGATCTGTGATCTGTCATGAATCCCCTGCAGCGTTGCCTTAATCTCTATCGTTTATCGCTTAACTATCTGCCTATCGATCACTGTTTATCGCTTATCGTTTCGAGTTCGCTGCACTTACCACTTACCACCTACCACCTACCACTTACCACTTACCACTTACCATTACCGTAATGCGTATAGTTACTTGTACCATTATAGTTTCTCTCTTGTACTCTTATTGTTCACCGTTACTCTGATTCTGATTCTGATTCTGGTTACTGTTCAAGTTACTGTTAACATTCATGTTACTGTTAATATTACTGTTCATGTTACTATCAAAGTTACTGTGTTCTGTGTTGTTACTGGTAACGTTACTGTTTAGGTTGCTGTTAACGTTACTGTTTATGTTAGTGTGGGGTTACTGTTCAGGTTACTGTTAACGTTGATGTTATTGTTTATGTGTGGTTACTGTTCATTTTGCTGTTAATGTAACTGTTCATGTTACTATTTACGTTACTGTTCGTGTTACTGTTAAAGTAACTGTTAGCGTTACTGTTCATGTTACTGTGGGGTTACTGTTCAGGTTACTGTTAACGTTAGTGTTAATGTTTCTGTTACGTTACTGTTCGTGTTACTGTTAAAGTAACTGTTAGCGTTACTGTTCATGTTACTGTGGGGTTACTGTTCAGGTTACTGTTAACGTTAGTGTTAATGTTTCTGTTACGTTACTGTTCGTGTTACTGTTAAAGTAACTGTTAGCGTTACTGTTCATGTTACTGTGGGGTTACTGTTCAGGTTACTGTTAACGTTAGTGTTAATGTTTCTGTTACGTTACTGTTCGTGTTACTGTTAAAGTAACTGTTAGCGTTACTGTTCATGTTACTGTGTGGTTACTGTTCATTTTGCTGTTAATGTAACTGTTCATGTTACTATTTACGTTACTGTTCGTGTTACTGTTAAAGTAACTGTTAGCGTTACTGTTCATGTTACTGTGGGGTTACTGTTCAGGTTACTGTTAACGTAAGTGTTAATGTTTCTGTATGGTTACTGTTCACTTTGCTGTTAATGTAACTGTTCACGATACTGCTCGTGTTACTGTTAACGTTACTGTTAGCGCTAATGTTCAGGTTACTGTTAACGTTTATGTTTATGTCACTGTCAACGTTATTGTTCATGTTACTGTGTGGATACTGTTCATGTTACTAGTATAGTTACTGTTTATGTTACTGTGTGGTTGCTGTTCAAGGTACTATTGAAGTTACTGTGTTGGTTCTGTTCAAGTTACTCTTCAGGTTACTGTTAACGTTAGCGTTCATGTCACTGGTAAAGTTAATGCTCATGTTACTGTGTGTTTACTGTTCATGTTACTATTAAAGTTACTGTTCTTGTTAACGTTACTGTTCATGTTAAAGTTTCTGTTCATGTTACTATTTAAGTTACTGTTTATGTTAAAGTTACTGTTCATGTTACTATTGAAGTTACTGCGTTGTTACTGTTAACGTTAATGTTCATGTTCATGTTCACATTACTGTTCATGTTACTATTAAAGTTACTGTTCTTGTTAAAGTTACTGTTCATGTTACTGTTAAAGTTACAGTGTAGTTACTGCCTCAGGCACCGCTTCCTTGTTCCTGGCTTGGTCTAATTACTGTGTATTGCTGTTCCAGTTGCTGTTAGTGCTAATTTCTCTATCCGATCATTATCCGCTGTTCTGTTACTATATCGTTATCGAATTGTGTGAGTGTCAGGTACCATTAACAGGTTCCTCTGTTCCAGTGGAGCTTTAAGTAGACGGTTTGCCTTGCAGTTCTAATGTCTCATTCAGTTACCGTCAGATCGGCGTTTCTTGATGTGTTTGATGCGAAATGGTGCCTCTACTGTGATGTGTGAACTCTCTGTGGAAATCAGTATGCATTATTTGTTTCTTGACTGACTGAGTGTGGTGTGTGTGTGCTGTGTGTGCTGGGTGTGTACTCTTAATCCTAGTCTGCTTTCTGCGGAGTGCGATGATTACTATAATGATTCCTGTGGCTGCTGCGCTTATTGTTCACTGGTGCGTGCGTAGTGAGCCTCAAACTTCGTCCTTTGCTTCATTTCCGATTTTCGATAAGGATTTTCTTGGATCTCAGAGGTGCAAGTAGCTGGCTGCAAGTCGTAAAGTAAATAACAACGTGCTCTATAGTACCTAGAGTAAGTTGGTAAGTAAGTAAGTATATAAGGTGGCCTCGCTCAGTTGCTTTCTCACTTGTTCAGTGCTTAATTCTACGAGTTCTTGTGGCTTAGTTACTTTTTGAAGTCCTCAATAAAGTGACTAAGACAGAGAAAGTTTGTGTAAGACATGCAGTTTGAGGCTAATTGTAGAACAAGTGAGCCAGTGAGTGAGCAAGTGAGCATCCAAGGGAGCCACTTAATACTCTGGTACTAATGATGGTTTAAAATAAGTACTTATTAGTGTATTTTTATTACTACATATCATCTATATGAGAGAGGGTATCTCATCTAGAAGATAATATCTACTTTTGGGAGATGGTATCTACTTAAGGAAATAATAATTTCTCTAGGAGATAATACCTACACTAGGAGATAGTTCGCCCTCTAGGAAATAGTATCCTCTTTGGGAAAAGTGTCTACTCTGGGAGATAGTATCCTAGCTAGGAGAGAGTATCTACCCTACGAAATCTCTAGAATATATATCCAGGATATTTTATTTACTCTAGGAAATGGATTTTACTTTTGGATAAGTACCTACTCTAGCATATAGTAATTACTCCAGAAGGTAGTATCAACTCCAGGAGATAGTATCCGTTCTAGGATATGGTATCTAATCTAGGAGATAGTATCTACTGTGTGAGATATTATAATATTCCGCTCTAGGAAATAATTTCTACTCTAGGGAATATTATTTATTTTTGGAAAAGGTATCAACTCTTGGATAAGTATTTACTCTAGGACATATTAGCTACTCTTAGAGATAGTATCCTTTTTAGGAGAGTGTATCTACACTAAGAGATAGTATCTACTCAAGGAGATAGTATCCTTTCTAGGAGATGCTACCTACTCTAGGAAATATTATTTACTTTGGGAGATGGAATCAACTCTTGGATAAGTGCCTACTCTAGGATATAGTATCTACTCCAAGAGATAGTATCCTCTTTAGGAAAGTGTATCTACTCTAGAAGATAGTCTCCTTTCTAGGAATCTACACTAGGAGCTGGTACCTACTCTAAGAGGCAGTATCTAATTCAGGATATCTCTAGGTTTCTACGCTAAGAGAGAGTATCTACTCTACGCTGTAGAAGATATTATCTACTCAGGGAGAAAGTATCCTCTCTAGGAGACATAATCCATGAAATCTCTAGATATCTACTCTAGGATAAGGTATCTAGAATAAGATATCTAGTATCTAGTATCAACTATCTATCATCTAGTAGCCACTCACCGTTGGTGCTGCTTTAGCCGGGACTCGACCCAGGGCTCTACTTGCCTCTGCGGCCCCCGACCTATTTGACGAATAGGTCCTTGAGCGTGGCGCACAGCGAGGCGTCGCACGTGTCCTTCGAGTCGTCCTCGTCGGCCTTCCCGAACCAGTTCAAGGTGGAGCGCATCGCCTTGCCGGCCTGCGACTGGGCCGAGCTGCCGGCAGCCGAAGCTCGACTACGGCGGGCCCCGTGGGCCGGGCTACCGCTGGCGCTGCCCGCATCCTTGCTGACTTTCGGCGTGGCTCCCCGGGCAGCTGCCGAGGTGGAGGCACCACCGCTGCCGCTGGAGCCACTGGCGCCGGTTCCGGCGCCCGACATGCTGGCATTCGAGCTCTTGCGCAGGAATCCCTCGATGGCGGTGCCCAGAATGGTGGCGTCCACTATATTGGCCTTGGTGGCATCCGCCCAGCTCTTCTGCTTGCTGCGCGGCTTTAGCTTCGGCTTGCCCGAGTCGCCGCCAAGCGGATCCTTCTTCTGCAGCCGCTCGAGCACGTCCTTGGACAGGGCCACCGCCGAGCTCTTGCTGCGCACACTCTTCTTCCTTGCCAGGGGCTGGTGGCGCTTGGCGAACCACCCAGAGAGCGCCGCCGATCCATTGTCCTGGGCATCGCTCACCAGCTGCTTGGCGCCGTTCAGAAGGGACACATCGAAGCTGTTGGAGCGCGTCGACCTGCCGGCATTGGGATCGAGCAGGTTGCTGGAGGAGCTGGTGCCGGCCGCTCCTCCTCCTCCGCCGCCGCCACCTCCCTGGGAGCCACTGGTTGTTGGTGTGGGAGTGGCGCTGATGGCCCTTCCCCGCGTGGCCGCCTGGAAGGTCTGGCTGAGAAAGGGACTGCTGGCCGTGGCCGCCGAGGAGCTGGCACTGGAGCTGTTGTTGTCCCTGCCCTCCGGCTCCGGCCGGTGCATGTCCATGGCCGAGCTGGTCAGCGAGCTGAAGATGCCGGCAATGTCACTCCGACTGCCCAGGAGTCCGGTGCCGCTGCCCGATTTCTTGCGGCGCGTCGACGTGCGATTCGAGTGCTGGCCCTGGCCCTGGATCTGGGCCTGGGACTGTGATGGAGTCTGCTGCTGCTGCTGCGGCTGCGGGAACTCGGAGGCGCGACGAAAGGAGCTGGTCAGCCCCGGCTGGGGGCACTCGGAGTAGCGGCGATTGGTGAACCGCCTGCCCGGCTGCCCAGTGCCCGCCTCGTCCACGGTCTGCACCTCGCAGACCTTCTCGTTGGACGAGGTCCAGAGCTTCAAGCGGGCCTTGCGGGACTGCAAGTAGATGTCGTCCATGATGTCCAGCTGCAGGTTGTGGATGCTGCCAATGGGGTCCGTGGAAGGCGGTCCCGTGTTGCTCTCGCGGCGAGAGTTCAAGATGCGGCTGCTCCTGCAAGGAGCAAGTGAGGGGGCAGAGCAAAGGGAAAAAGTTAAATATTTCATAATTAAAATCAGGGAAGGCATTCCTCGCATTTCCCTTAAGATTGGAACTTAATCAAGATTCCTACTATCCCAGAACTCACCCATTGCTGTTGGGATAGGCGGCCACGGACTCGCGACGCGACCGCCCAAAGATGGTGGTCGGCACCTTCGAGATAGTGACCACCGAGTGGCGCCGCCCGGTGGGAGCCGGAGCCTGTGACAAGGTGGCCAGGAAGGCGGCCTCCTTCGGGGTGGGGCCGGAGCCCTCGCCGCCGCGCTCCGAGAGCCGGCGCACCTGGCTGGCCGTGATGCCCTCGGTCACCTGTTGCGAGGGCAGCGAGTGCTTGCGGGCCTCGCGAGGATCGCGCCATGGCGAGAGCAAGTAGGGATTCACGGGCGAATCGATGTCGAGGCTGCCGCGATTGGAGACCGTCGGCTCGGAGCTGTCCGCCTCCTGCTCCTCCGGCAGGTTGGACTCCTCCACGACAATGAGCGGCTCGGGGGCGATGATGCTGTGGTTGCCCTGCGGCTGTGGTCGCACCGCCTGCGTGGGCGGACGAGGGTGTCCCGGTCCGGTGGACTGACCCGTGAACCGGGCAAAGGGGGATCCGCGGAAGCGAAGAGCATCTGGGGATTGGGTAGATGGAGAAGAAAGATCTGGAAATTGTTTCTAACTGGGGGACAGTTCCTTTGACAAGATGTGAGAGTTGGCAGAGTGGAGGCTTCATTAGTTCATTCATTAGTTCCTCTTCACTTACCCATTTTGTGTAATTGCTCAATGGCTCGCCAGCGGGGATTACGCCGTTTTCCTCACTTTAGCTGTGGATTCTCCTGGACTACTCCCTGTCCCTGACTCCTGACTTCTTCCTTCTCCTCTCCGGTGTTCTCTGTTGCGCGCAGTGTCCTGGCTGCAAAATATAGAGAGAGCAACAGAGAAATAAACACACCATATCTTGTATCCTCCAAATAGTTTATAAAGTATTTCCACTAAGGGAAAACCCGTTCTCTAAGCTCTCGATATTGGTATTTTTCGGGAAGAGGAGAATAATTCTCATATTGAGAACGGTTTTTTGAGAATGGGTATTCTTGATTCAAGAAGAAGCATTCTTCACTGTTCTCAACGTTCTCGATATTGGTATTTTTCTTCTCAAAGGAAGCCCAGAACGAGAAGAATAGTTCTCATATTGAGAACGGATTTTTGAGAATGGGTATTCTTGATTCAAGAAGAAGTCTTCTCGTTCTCATAGTTCTCATATTGAGAACGGATTTTTGAGAATGGGTATTCTTGATTGAAGAAGAAGTCTTCTCGTTTTCAAGAAGAAAATGTTCTTAATAAAAATAAATTTTGACTTCAATAAGAGGTCCTTTGAACTATTTTTTGAGCTTAGGAAACATAGGCTTAATTTTATTTTACTTTTTTATTTTATTTCATATGTTAAATTTAATGCGTAAAGTTAGAAATTATTAAAAAGTTATTTAACAATATTAAATAGTAAAATATAATTTATATTAGACTTCACACATTTGTCGAAGAAAAATTGCTACGGCTCGACTCGGACTCGGACCCCGGTAGTTCAGCACTCCAGTCCAGCACTCTACCAAATGCTCCACCCAGGAAAATCAAGACTTGTGGCAAAGGCGAAATCTAAAAATATCTTTCCAGAGTACCAAGAAAGCGGAGGTCACTAAGTTTTTCTCTCTCTCAGGTTCCCCCTCTGACAGCTCAAAATTAAGAGTAACTTCTTCTCGACTTCAAGATCGCTTCTTTCCGAAAAAAAACTTAAATCGAGAACAAATTCGTTTCGATTTCAGGAAAGCCTCTTCGAGTAAAAGTAAGAAGAAATGTTCTGGGAAAAAATCGATTTCATCTTTTCTGGGTCTTAAATTCAAGGACTTTCACTCGATACACTTTTCAATTGCCAGAAAATGAAAGTCTAAACATTTGCCAAGAAAACAAAGCCAACTGCAGGCGTGTTTTGCCAGAGTTTCCTGGCCTTACTCAGCACTTGTTGCTGCCTGCCAATCAAGGCCAAAGCTAAATACTCAATGACAAAAACGTGCTAACCGGAGATCTGCAAGGATTCCGCACACCACAAATAATGGCTTTAGCTGCTGCTTTTCAGCGATTCATATACTCCATATATACTCCTGTCCTGTCCAGCCAGATGATGTGTGGGTGCTACCCACAGCTCCTCGCAGCCCCGCCTGCATGTGTCCGTGGCAGGTCCTGCTCGCACTGCTCCTCATTATCCCCGGCCACAAATTGCAAATGGCAGCAAAATCATGCATCAAAGTAATTAAAGCCACTGTCCTGGGACGTTTCGCTTCGCTGGAGATGACTTCGCCCCCGCTTTGGGTCCTGCGTTAGGGACAGCGCAGCCAGCCCTGCCATAATGAGCATAAAATTATGCAAAAGTTGAAATGAAATTTCGCCATAACTCAGATGCTACAGGAGTTTGTATTTCGCTGGCGGGATCCGGGATCCGGCAACCGGCAACCGGCAACCGGGATGCAGGCTAATGGCAATGGAGGTTCAGCCGCAGCGGTGATTGCCGGGTGTAGTGGCAACTTTTCCTTTGAACAGTCACCCACGACCCTTGATAATGGCTAATAATTACCACTTTTACCCGTAAACATTGACTCACTTTGTGGTTTACTTTGGATATTTTTTAAGGCGGATTTTTAGTGCTGACATTAATAATAAGTAACAACAATTGTATTCAATATTACTACGATGCATAATAAATAATAATAAGAATAAGTAGGGTAAGTTGAGTAAATATATTAGAAATAAGGTAACACTAAAAATATCGATAAGAAATGCAGACCGATCGTTGTTATTATCGGTCCCGTGTGTTCACACTAGTGCAGTCACTAGCTAATGGACGCCGACATTTTATGAGGCGGCCTAACAATAATATAGACGGTCTAAATAATAAATAATTACAGTTTTAATAATAGGAAACGCATGTTACATGTTACTTAGATGCATAATAAATAATACAAAATAAAAATAATAATAAAATAAGAAACACGGTATCACTGAGAAACATCGATAAGAAATGGCGTCTATCGATGTCGTTATCGATCGCGCGTGTATTTAAAAGTGCGGTTACTAGCTTCTCTTTGGATAACCTACAAAACGCACGAAAAAACTTAAGAAACAGAAAAAAATTTACAATATCCTGGCCCTGGATCACTTTGCAGGGATTACCTTCAACCGGACTGATCCATGACACGCTCTCAGCGAATCAGTTTCACCCTTTCACGCCTTCTTCCGACATCCGTGACCGCGGCGTTGCGGCACTTAACAAACGCAAATTACATAAGCTGTCGCAGCCGCAGAGCTCGGACTTTGAGGCGGCGGGCCGGAAGCCGTCTTTGATTTGATTAGGAGGGGAGGACTTGCATAGCAGCCGTCAACCCCACCTTTGGAGTGCCTCCGAAGTTCACATCTCTATCGGTGCACAAAGTCGCAAGTGGCAAGTTGTGGAGTCCCGAGTCCCGAGTCCCGAGACTCGGAGTCGCAAGTCGCAAGTTCATTAAGCTTGTAAATTGGCAATCAACACCAAAGTTGCGGCTTTGTGTTGGAGTTAATTAGCCTGTCTATGCCGAGCTTGGACGACGTCCTCTGCCTCTTTTCCGCGCCAATTATCCTTTCGGGAAACGCTCCACGCCCTCATTGTCAGCTTCCGAGGTGACTACCCAACTACAGACCGAACTAATTAGTGAAATAAAAAACCAAGTGCAATTGGCACTCATTACCGAATCCTGAAGACAAGTAATCAGTTCTCAATTAATCGAAATATTGAAGAGCTGGAATCCACTCCTTTTGCCCTGATAGAGCAGAGCTGACCGCACGCCCTCTCATTTTTGTGGAAAAGGGAATTCCTTTCTGGGGTTAATTTTGTGCCCCATGCAGTCAGTCGCTTTGGTGGCGCTTTATTGCATGTCCTTTTTGACATTTGTGGACCAGCATGGGGCACAATACCCCCACACAGTCCAGTACCTAGCCCATTTTGCGGTTTCACCGTCAGTCTATATTAAGCATTGTGCCCCGAACCCAATTGTGCAGCTAATGTGGCAACAGGACCCAACCGACTCTCTGTAAACCCTTCAAGTTGGCAACCGGGCAATGGGCGACCGGGCCTAATGGGGAATACCAGAAATGCGAGCAGCAGAAACTAGTTAAGTAAGCGTTTCAGTCACTGCAGGATGTGCGCAGGGGCTGCGTAGGAGGAGTAGGAAACTCAGGCGGAGGTCTTCTTTGAGGAATCAAATCAAGTTGGCTTTGATCAAATTATGGCACACAACGATGGATACATTCGGGCCTGTGTGTAATGGAGAATCATTTATGGAGCGAGTAGGAGTAGTAGATTTGCGCTCCTTAAAGTTGTTATTTTCCCAGACCCTGAGATACAAGGCAAATAGAATGACTTTTCAATTGGTCCATCATGCGATGTGTGTATTCTGTTAGTCGCTGGCAGTTGGCACACATTTTCCACGCCACTCAGTTTCCCAAACCAATTTTGAGGGTGATTGATTGACTCCGTTTCGGCCATGCGACAGACGGGCGACAGACCAGATCGAGATGCTGAGTCGAGTCGAGAGTCCGATTGACCGATTGACAGATTGACGCTGTGACGGTGTCCGGACACTGTGCTGTCCCTGCTCGGGCGCCACGCTCAATTTCAGCTTAGCTTTGTTTAATGGACTTGCACAACAAGTTTACAAAGCACTTTGCACCAGCAGAGCAAATGGTTGATGGACAGTCGAGTGGAGACAGGAGTCCTGCGAGTCCTGTGAGTCCTGTGAGTCCTTCGCTGAGCACATCCATCAGCGTAGTCAGCCATCTCGCTTAAATGCAACATTGCATATTAATGGGGATTAACATTTGGCATTCGATGATGGTGGAAAGCACTGAGGGATTGTCCTGCTAATTGCCCAGGGACATCCAGTGTGAGTAATTCCGCCTTACCTGCCTCACCTGCCATCTCTCAATCCTCTTTGGGCTTGCTTTCTCCGCCTAAGTGGCGTTAAGTAGTTTGGGTCCATTAAGTGTTTGCCGCCTTCGCCATTTCCATTTTGTGGAAAACCCATTTTTAGCATCCGAGGTGGACATTTGAAGAAGCAAAGGTCATATGGCCACTGGCATTCCCACATTGGCATTCATAAGTTCCAGTTCCAGTTCGCATTGGCATTCAGAGAGATTCAAAGAGCTCGAGGAAACATGCATGCTTGTTGGCAAACTTTGGTTATTTTCCCTGTCATCTCACCTCGAGCGGATATCCATCCCGGGTATATGCAGTTGAGGTCATCAGGTGGTACCTGGGTTGGACTTGTACATGAAATTAGATTTCATGGTGCGAGACTGAGACTCTTGTTGAAATCCCCCATTAAAGCCATTTGATGCCATTGTGGACTACAATTCCATGAGGTATTCCGGGGGTCTAGGAACATGGCTCTAAGCCTCTCGAGCAGTCAAAGAACTTCCTCCCTCCTCATATGTGGAGAGGGTTGCTTGGGGGCGGTTCCGAGAAACAGAGAAACAGCATGATTGCGGCTTTCTCGTCTGACTTTGACACGCAGTCCTGCAGTTAGCAGCAGTTGCACCTGGCAACGGAAGTGCACACATGTCCCTGCCCCCACATCGTTTGTGGCAGGTTCGGTGGCACTTTAAGTTCCTGGAGACAGAAAAGGCATCACTTGCAGCAGCCGCCTCCGAGATTCGCTGCAGGAATTCCAGGAACTCAAATTTGTTTTGTTGGAAGTTCTCTCAGCTAATGCAATTAGTGAAGAGATTATACAAGTTAAAGGTAAATAGTGTTCCAATATTATCCCTCAAAATATCGAACAAATTGTTCAAAGTCCCTGCTAGCTTTCGGCTTCTGAGAGGGCAACTTGGAGCCACATTAAGCATTCAGGGTATGTATTTCGGTGCCACCGCTCGTGGTGATAAATGTGTCCCATTTCCTATGTGCAAACTCTGTACCTTCCGCCTTCCGCCTTCCGGTTGCCGCCTGCCATCCTTCCATTCACCCCCAAGCGTCAGGTCCTTTGACAGGCTTGTTTATGACATGCAACGAAAATGCGGCCAAGGACTCTGTCTCGGACTTCTGGTTTTGGTCATGGCCCTGCCATTGATGGGGCAGCTTCCCTTCCACGCGGGAAATCGGTCTGGCGTCCGCCCTCGGCTTTGATTTGCTCGGCGTTTTGATAACAATGTTATCGCCCTTGCAGCTTTGCATTTCTTGTTGCTTTTTGTCTGCTTTTTTCAGCTTTTTTCTGCTTTTTTTGCAACTAAAAAGTTGCGAGTGTGTGTGCGGCGCAACACATTAACGCGGCAAGCGGAAGTGGAAGTGGAAGCGGAAATGTCACACATTTGCTGCCGCTGGCAACATTGTGGCAGAGCAGTGTCGAGCTGGCGGGCAGGAAGCGAAGCGAAAATAGCAATCAAAACTTAACTGAATTGCAGCACATGACGGCACTAGGCACTAGGCAGGACGAGGAGGAGGTCCTCTGCCTCCCTGCCACACCTACAAGCTTGGCTGAGCGAATTAAAACATAAATGCATTTGCAGCTGGGCAAGAGGATAGAGGAGGCAGCAGCGTTTATTCCTAATCGAATCGAACCCAAGCACCGAAGTGGGCCAAGTGGAAATGCCAGAAAATTTGCGTTGCCCAGGAAAATTTGCAAAAAATAAAAAAATAGAAGTAGAAGAAGAAACACACACAGAGAGTGTGGCAAGCTGAGCAAAAAAGAAAAAAAAAGAGAGGCAAGAAAGGCAAAGCTGTTGGTGTAAAGCATGCTGCGCCCACTGCCCATTACCGCCCACTGGATCCAAGCTTTGCTCTGACCCTCTGCCCTCGTCTCCCTTCTTTTATGGACCCATACAAATTCGTTGGCCATTGAACAAGGACCAGGACCAGGACGAGGACGAGCACGAGCACGAGAACTAGGACCCTGCTCCGCGCTGTCTGCTCTTGCTTTGCTTCCAATTGAATCAAATTGAATTCAATTGAATTCGCATGTTGCTCATTGAATTGCACAGATTATGGCTAAAATACAATTTTAATTTTACAGAAAAAAAGCGTACCGCCCCCCACGTTTTGATACCCTTGCTCGGGCAATTCCAATACAGTAACTAACTAACAAAGTTATCTTCTTCTGTCCATAGAATTTTGAGTAATAGGACTCAACTGGTTCTCTACTTTTCTGCTCCATATACCTTGACGCATTTCTACCTGGAATACGTAGTATCCGGTATCAGGTGTGAGTCCATAAAGGCTATCGCTTACACATCGTAGAAAGCCATCAGCATCTTTCTCAAACAAAAGGTACAGTGCTGCCATCAGATGAATTAACATCTACGAGCTAAATGGGTTATTAATATTATGGTTTTAAAGTCCAGGGGGTTGAAATCAGATATCGATGTGAAGAAAAGTGTGCTGTGTCTTAAAGCACAAAAATTTATTTGAAATTCCTAGATTATCGAAGGTCCAACAGAAATCACTAGAGTTTTCAAATCTCTGAAAAAGGGTTACTACAAAAAAGAAAAATTCAGTTTGCACTGATTTTGGTGAATTAAAAGTTATATTGCATACTTTTAGACAGCTTTTAAACTGATTTCAAAACTTTATTTAAATTTTTTTGGTAATCATTCTTATTCTTATTCCTGGAGATGTTCCCCCTAAACTTATCGGGAAAATTGCTTAAAAAAAATATGTCTAAAAGTGTGCTTTAAAATGTAAGAAAAACTTAAAGTGACTCAAATTTTCAATAATTTTGGCTCATTAAACATTTTATTGCATACTTTTAGACTGCTTTTAAAGTGATTTCAAAACTTTATTTTAATTTTTTTGGTAATCATTCTTATTCTTATTCCTGGAGATGTGCCCCCTAAGCTTATCGGGCAAACTGCTAAAAAATATGTCTAAAAGTGTGCTTCAAAATGTAAAAAAACTTAAAATGAGTCAAATTTGCAAAGATTTTCGCGCCTCAAACATTTTATAGCAAACTTTTAGACAGCTCTTAAAGGGATTTCAAGATTAATTATTTATATATATATTTTTATTTCTTATTTAAGACCATGGAGATATGCCTTAAAATTGGTTTAAAATGCAAAAGGGAAGTACAAAAAATCGAAATTGCATTTCATTGCATACTTTAGGGCAGCTTTTAAAGGGATTTCAGCAGCTTAGTGATGTTTTCCTTGAACTTATCGGTAAAACGTCTTAAAAGGGAGCCTAAAAGTATGCTTTAAAATGTAAGAAAAAAATAGAAAATATCAAAAATGCATTCAATTTAAAGCTTCTAACACTTTATTGCAAACTTTTAGACAGCTTTTAAAGTGACTTTAATCTTAGGGATGCTTTCCTTGAACTTATCGGGAAAATCAGTGCAAATTTTCTTCTTTTGTTGTGCTCTCCCAGGGTAATCACCGCTTCGAGTGCCGAACTCGTCGCGCTGTTAATTAAATGTTGTCAGGTAATTAAAATGCAGCTGGGAAACTGGAAACCGAGAGCTGTATTCTCGGAACTCGGATCTCGGATCTCGGAACTGGGAACTGGAGATGTGTAAGCTGCTTACTGGCCTCTAACAAAGCCACAAACGATTCTGGAACTAAGCTGCAGTCCGTTAAAATGGAACAGGAACCGGGGCTTTTGATATTTGCCGGACAGCCAGAAAATGTCGAGTGGGCGAGTGGTGGGCAGTGGGCAGTGGGCAGTGGATAGGAAATGCATTCATTGTCATTGTCCGATGCTGATGCTGCTGCTACTCCTGGAACAAAGGCTCAAGGTAATATTTTGCCAGGCTAATCCCATAAAGCCTCGGCTGGTGCCTTAGATTCCATTGTTTTATGACCGACATGGCCTAGCCTCCAGTTTCCAGGAAAATCTGAGTGCGTGGGTGGACTTGGATCAAGTTTTTGAAATGCATGCGTCTCAGATTGAATGGAATTCGCATTTAATTGAATTCGGTTCGGTTTTGATGTGACTACGCATGCCACATGCCACATGCCACGTGCCACAGGCCACAGGCCACAGGAAACAGGCACCGGGAGCAGAGGAGCAAGATATGAACGCAACCACGTGATTATCCATGACTCCAGCTCCCTCCCCATTTTTATTTCCCCCCGAAAAGCGTTCGAAAATATCTGCAAAATGTGCAAAACTAATTAGCTTAGATAGCGCCGCCCAGAACATAATATCCTGCCATGGCCAGAGACAGGATCAACGGGGAAAGAGGCGGGCTGGTCCCGTAGGCAATTCGCAAAATGTTGCATACAATTTTTGGTTCACGACAGAAACCAAACAGTGACGAGAGTACATTAGACCAGAACACCACTGGGAATTGGAAGGTTGTCACAGGGAATTGGAAATGTCCAGTTGGCCGATAATAATGGGCACTTGGCTGTTATTAAATAAGGTCAATTACATAAAAATGGTAACGGTGTGAGCCTTAGACATGAAACTGTAATTTAGCCATGACAATTAAATAAAAATGCTTATCAAAAATACAGAATATGCTCAGAAAGCACTAAATAAAGGGAATCTTGGGAATTATCTTACCTTATAAGCATTTTTTCTACAAAATATTTTACAAACCATGCTATGAAAACTAACTAAAACTGCTTAAACTGTAATTTATCCGTAAAATTAAATAAAACTGCTTAAAAAAATACCAAAATGTGTTCAGAAAGCACTAAATAAAGGTTTCTTCTTGGAAATAATTTCATTAAAAATTTTATGACCATTTTTCCTTGATTTTTGTCCACCAAATATTTCACAATATTTCTATTCCAGCCATGAAATTATATAAAATTCATTAAAATTAAATATATTCATTAAAATTAAATAAAACTGATTAAAAAATACCAAAATATGTTCAGAAAGCACTAAATAAAGGTTTCTTTTTGGAAATAATTTCATTAAAAATATTATGGTCATCACTCTTTGATTTTTGTCCACCAAATATTTTATAAATTCAAGTCTAGACAGCTTTTAAACTCTATTCCAGCCATGAAATTAAATAAATCCATAGACTTTCATATTTTCATTAAAATTAAATAAAACTGCATAATAAATATTTAAAATATGCTCAGAAAGCACTAGATAAAGGTTTCTTCTTGGGAATAATTTAAACTAAACTATTTAAGGCTTCCTAGAGGTATTTTTCCCACAAAATATTTTACTAATTCTGTTCAAAATTATATAAAAACTACTTAAACTGCAATCTACAATTAAAAATCAAATAAAACTGATTAGAAAAAGTATAAGATATGTTCAAAAAGCACATAATCGGGGAACCTGCAGGAATTACTAGCGTTTTGAAATCCCTTAAAGAAGGTCTCCTAAAAGTATGCAACAAAGTTTTGCTTCATAGAAAACTGAACAAATTTACATTGAATTTGATAACTCAAACATTTTATTGCATACTTTTAGACATTCTGTTAGGGTATTTAAAGCCCTAGTGATTTCTGTAGCTCCTCCCTAATAATTTCCTTCTTTATGGCAATAATTTAGTTTCACAATTTTTCCTCATCAATATTTGACAAACTCGAGTCTAGACAGGGAAAATGCAAGGGCTTACCAACTACCTGTCAATAAATGATTCTAAAAATAAACTAGAAATTTTTTTTTTCAGCTTTCCATCGATTCCCAGCCCGCGGCTCGGCGGGGAACCAACAAACAATAGTTGCGCGAGGGCTTCACAATTTGTTAATTATTTTTGCACAGTTTTTTTTTCGCGCGCACACACTTCGAATGCGATTGCGAAATTCCATTTGCATGGCGAAATGCAATTGAAAAGCCAACAGACAAATGGAAATGAAACGCAATTAACCAGAAAGGCAAACAAAAGGCAAGCAGAAGTGGGATTAAATATTCATAGATTCATTGGGTAATAATCAGCAGAGCCAGTGCCACATACATGATTTATCATTCATAATGCCCGCGCATGCTCCCGCCTCGGCCATTAATTAATTGTTTATTTAACAGAGTTTGCCGCAATTAATGCAGCTACGCCATCACCTGATCCGGATCCGGATGCGGGCTGAGGTAGCCGCAAAGCTTCCGGTTCTGCAACTGACGGAATGCGGGAGAATTTGATTTGTTTGTTTAATTAAATATTTACTGGGAAAAAGCAAGAGGAAGATAATCCGTCTGTGTGTTGTTCCAGTGAAAACTTCAAGTCCAATTATTGAAAATCAAATCCCATAATAAAGTCCTTCTACCTTGATTTAATCCAGCTCGAAGCCAGGCAACTTGAAACTCGATTTCGGCTGGACACAATACAATTAAATCCCTATTAAACTGGGCAATATATAGAAGGATGTGTGCGATATTCGATATGCTTGAGCCGAGCCTGCACTCCTTTAAATTGGCGAAGGACCCAGGCTGGAGCAGAAGTATTTACCTTTGTATAATATTGGACCCGTGTCGCATAAACTCCTTCCGGGCGGGGCAAAAAAAAACAAATAAATAATAATAGCGAATGTCCTCTGTCTCCCGGCGAGGACATCCCCCTAAACATGACCAAGTCAAGACCGGAGCGGGGCGTTCTTTTTTCCAGCACACTCTCCAATTGTTTGTGGTGCGTAAACATAAATAAATTGTTGAATATTGCTCGGCTTGGGTCCTTGGAGAGGCGACTCCTCCTTCGTCATGGCCATGGCCATGGCCTTCTTGCCTTCTTGCCTCCATCCTCCGAACTCCGCCTTGGTGTGCTTTTAATGAGTTATGGCAGAATGCAAACAAGCAAAGAGAGAGAGAAATTCTAAAAAGCCAGCACCAAAGTGAAAGCAAAGTCTATAGATTCTGTGGCTTTCCGGGGGAATCCTATACCATCCTGGTACCCAGGATCCCGGATCCCGGGGAGACCGCAAGTTTACTCAATTTGATTTGCTGCCCGGCTGGCCCCTGGCAGACTCTCACGATTATTGTTATTAATTTTGCGAAAGAATTTTCGGTTCTGCGGCATTAATAAGAAATGAGTCGGCGGAGGCCAATCAATAGTTGAGGGAAAAGCAAAAAGAACAAAGTTTCTGGGGGAAAAAGAAGGCAAAATATCACATAACTTGGACTTTAATGCCATCCTAAATCTCCAGAGATCTCTGGTCTCAATACCTTAGTTTATTCTCCGAAAAAGCTGTTGAAAAATGACTTGACATTTATTTGCAAATGGGTTTTTCAAGCCACAAATCACATAACTGGGACAATCTAAAGCCAAGAAATTTCGTTGGAAAAACCTTAAAATTACGAAATTTATTTGAATCAACTTTTTGGGATTTTATTTTCTGTTTCAGTTTCACGATTTGCTAAAAGTTGTCCAGCGCTTTTTGCAATTAACACAAAAATGTGTAGCAATTGTTGGGACATTATGAAAGTGGCATCGCTTGCGAGGTCTGCTCAGTCGTAACTCCACTGGCCACTGGGCCCCAAGTGGACATAAATTCCACTTGAACTCATTCCTCGTTTCGCTTGCTTTCATTAGCTTGGAAGCAGGGGTGCCCTGGGGGCCGCCCCGAGGCACTTCCCATCCTTGACTCTCACTTGAGGGTAGCAGCAGCAGTCACACGAGAGAGAGACCCACACAAAATGAAACATTATG
Source organism: Drosophila auraria (assembly GCA_008042615.1). Classification (NCBI taxonomy): domain Eukaryota; kingdom Metazoa; phylum Arthropoda; class Insecta; order Diptera; family Drosophilidae; genus Drosophila; species Drosophila auraria. The sequence continues at coordinate 34,097 of VNJW01014009.1, read as the reverse complement.
ATGGCAAAAATTGAAATTGAGAATGGCTAAATAATGAATTGAAAATTGCCTCGACCCCCACACAGCACACAGCACATAAGTATATTATTTTTTTATTATGCTGCGCAATAAAATCAAATAAAAAATTTCCCTCCCCAGAAGTTGAAAAACTAAAATCGATTTCCGCCTGACAAATAACTTAAGTGGCAGTTTATACACACACAGCGCACACACAGCATATGATGCACACACGAGTGGAGTTTTAAAAATATTCCACACGATTAATTTTTGCGATCCATTAAAAAGATTTACTCAAATTGACAGAATCATCGTTTGGAGGCTGGCGAGGCGAGTGTCCTTGCGCGCACAGCCCATGGCCCTCGCTCGATCCCACACTTTTCCACTTTTCCGCACTTTTCCCCAATGGCGGCCAACGGCGGCAACGGCGGCGGCGGCAAGTGTCTCAATTTGCATGCCATAAGCCGGGAGAGCGGGGGAAAGGCCCAGGGAGCACATTAAATGCATGTAATCATAAATTCACACTCATTAAGAGATTTGGCGAGCAGTCAGGGAACAATGAGCGGCAACAGCAATGGCGACAACGACAACGCCGGCGGAGAAATCGCAAATTGAATTTATCCGGAATGGAATTACTGCCATTCGGGATACCCTGTAAGTGCGGCCATCCTGCGGCGCCGCAAATCCGTCCGCTGTCAGGAGAGCAGCGATGAAAGCCTCACCGAAATCTCAAAGGAATTTATTTTATTTCTGTTTTTTTTCCCCCACTTGTACTTATCGATTTTTTGGCATATTTCGCATACTTAGAAACCTCTGAAGTATTTTCCAGGCATCCAGGCATTATAACTCGAATGTTTTAAGTCAAGTTTAAATTTATTTATGTTATTTATTTTTTATTAATTATTATTATTCATTATTAATTATTTAAGTAAATATATATGAATTTATTAAGTAGTATTAAGTGTGAACATGCTGGTGTGTAATGTTATTCCAGTGTGTACTCGTTAAACAAATATTGTTGGTATTTAGTATTAAGTATCGATAACTCGATAACAAGATCTCCATGAAGCGCAGCCCACTTTACTCGAAATAAGAACTATTAGCTAGCACAGACACGTGGACTTAAAAATATATAATAAATCATAAAGAATAAAGACAATAATTTACAAATAAACCTAAAACAAAATGTACAATGAATTCGGTAGAAAAAAAAAGGAGAGCAAAAACGAGAATATGAGGATACTTAAGGATATATTTTCAATTTCTGTGGCCCTGTTGCCTTATATAATTAATTATAAAAATGATATTGCCTACTTTAGGACTCCTAAATAATTGTTTTAGACTATTTTTTAGTAATTTAAGTATTATAAGTATGATAAGTATTATTTAAGTTATTATTATATGATATGCATTATTAGTATTATTATTGTTTTTTAATATTTTAAGTATGTTAAGTATTATTATTGTTTTTAGTATTTTAAGTATGAAAGGTATTATTGGTATTTTTATTATAATTAGTAATTTTATTATAAAATTTAACAATTATATTGCAGTGCATGCTAAAAATATGCAACAACGGTTTGGGTGTCAGCAACATTTTCTAGTGAAAAACGTATTAAACATTAATATCGTTAAAAGGTAAAAAATATTTAAAAACTCTGAAAATTTAAGGATAAATTTGAGTATAATCGGATGATAAGCATAGTAGTCATTACACAAGAAAGTTCTTCTATGTCCATCTCGTTTGCACACGCACTTAGTCGAGTCCCGGACCAGCATACTTTTTTTTTAGTTTTTTTTAACATGTGAGGATATCTCACAGTCGCTACACAAGCGACTTTCCATTTTTATGCCCGTGTTTTTTTCTCGTTAAGGGTATCCAACACTGTCAGCCAGGCTGGCCATTATTTTTTGTTGTTGTCCCTCTCTGTTTGGGGGTGTGATTGTGTGCGCTGGCATGTGAGGAGAGCCTGTGTATGAGTGTGTGTGCATATGTGCCAAAAGCAGACCCCAGATCCAGCGGCAGGCACTAAGGAAATACCACAAAAGCTCTCTCTCTCTCTCGCTCTCTTTCTCACCCCTTTTCCCGCGCCGCATTTGTATAAATTGTAAATTAAGTTAATGGTAATAAAGTGTCTATTATGTAAGCAAAATTCACTCAGACACACGCGCGCACACACGCATTTACCTCCTCTCTCCCTCTGTTTTCCTCTCTTTAACTCCTTTCTCTCCCGCCTCCCTTTAACTGCATTTATTTAGGCAAAAACGGGATTTTAAGTGATTTGGAATAAGGGATAAAAAGAGAGAGAGAGAGAGAGAGAGAGAGAGAGAAAGAGGGACAAATGTTGAACCTGGACACCGTGTGGCTGTGTGCATGCGTGTGTGAAAAGTTATTGATAGTTAATTATGCACTTATCGATAAATGATTGCGATTAGAGGCCTGAAATCGAATGCTAATTCCGAGCGGGGGCGTGTGGGCGGCACGTGTCAAAATCGCACAATTAACGTTTCAATAAACCAATTGAATAGCTAAACCCTTGATTTGCGTGGAAACTTGGGCATCTGTCGCCGTTTTGCTTCGACACAAAAAACCAAGAAAAATAAATAAATATAAAAAAGGCAGCAGAAGGCAGCATTTTTTAATTAATCAAGTCAAGTCAAGTCACAGTCAGCTACGTGTATCTTAATGGCAGCTCAAAGATTATCTGGCAAGGATTTTTGGAATTAGCTCGCAAAAATTATGGCCACATTAAGCTGGCAAAATCGTTGTAATCCACGACCAAAAATACGAATAGATATGTACTTTAAGGGAATTAATTGGAATTCGGCGCACAGTGGGCACATTTAGAGTAAGGATTTATTTTCCATTCTCTGCTAGTTGGAAGAGATTGTATAAATAATTACAAATATATTATTTATAATTTATATTTCTATTTATATTTCTAGAAATTTTATATAATTTTATGGAAAGTATTGTGATAAAGAAGGTTAATTGCAAGAGGTATACTTCATACTATGTTTCAGAAGATAGATAATCTGCTTTGTTTGTAACCATTGACACCTTTCCTCAGCAATTAAGGACTCTACCGATCGTTTTGGCATTCGTTAGAACGAGTTGGGAATTACAGCGTTAACACTTGGTACTACATGTTCTTATATATGCAGAAAAAAGAGTGATAAATACCCCAAATTTAATCCGAAAAGATATCAGGATCAGTCTAATCCCAAATATTCTTAGCCCTAGTATGAAACGACTTGCATAAATTCCGAAATTCTCGACTTAATGACCGTTCTTTAATTAATTCGTAAAAAAATAATAAGCTATAAATAATATTTTAATTCCTCAAATTCTAAATCCTATTAACCATACATCAAACATAAACCTTGGAATCAAACTCGTTCTTCGGAATTCGTAGACCAGCCTTTTACCCTTCGGTCCACGGAGGCAAATCAAACACGATTATCGATAAATTAAATAAGTAATTGGACAGTGTGGCCAGTTCTGATTTAGCAAGTCCGTTTTTGGGATCATGTAAGGCTCAGAAGAAGAACGTAAGCTTAAATTAGTTCTCTTTCTTTTATTTATTTATTATTATTATTTATTTATTTATTTTTTTATTGAAATCCATTCCTAAATCAAATAGAAAATACTTAAAAATTAAGCCAGGAATTTTATTTCCTCCTATAAATAAGCATGTAAGTACAAAACACATGTCAAGCTAAGCTTTTTTTAGTAAAACACACATTTCCCTTTGGCCACATTGTCCCCCAAATTCCTCGAATTCCTCGCTCTTTATGGCCAAGTTTACAACTCGAGGCATAAACGGCGACACATCATCAGCCCCTTAAAAGGTGAACTAGTGGCGCCTTCATAATTCCCATCGCCTCCCAAATAGTTGGCTTAACGAAACTTCTAATCAGAGTTTGGTTAACCTTCGAATCCGCCCGGCAGAGTATCGCCGAAAACACCAGCAGCTTCTCTGGCCAGCTGACAGCCTGACAAATTGACAAATTGACAAACTGACGGGGATAATGGGGGTTGAATTCGGACTGGGACTGGGACTGGGACTGGAGAGAGCCCGAAGGAGATGCCAGCACAGACGCATAACTTTTAAGGGCCCCACAAAAACACGGCCATTACATGTGGCCAGAGCACTGGCAGGGCCCGAAGCCATCAATAAAAGCACAGCAACTGGCAGCTGCCCCCCAGCCTCTTCCATCCTTGACGCACATTAAAAAGCGTTGGCCGACATAAACTGGCCAAAAATCGCACAATTAACCGAGCCAAGAGCCGCGCTTGGCCATTAAACGAGCATTAAGCCAAGTTTTCTGCGGGAGTGTGGCCACAGTAGCAGGTGTGTGTGTGTCTGGAATAGGGACTGGGAGCTGGGAGCTGGTAGCTGCGAGCTGGGGTGATGATTGTTTCCCGCCAGATAAGCCGCCCCAGGGCTAAGCCCACCAAATAAATTGGGCTCTGCGGGACAAGGACTAAAGCGAAATGCTTATAATTCCGCCTGTTAAGCTTTCAACGCCCGCTGACAGCGCCACACGGCCGTGATCTTGATGCCAATTTGATGTTTGGCATTGGCCGGGAAAAACGAAAAACGAAAGCGAGAAAATGTGGCACAAAACGCAGCTGCAGCTGCCTGCCCATGGCCTTGACCCAAATGCGGGATGCGTGATGGGCGATGCGTGCGGCGGCTTCAAGGACTCCTCGCCCCGAGGGCGCCCCACCGATTTCCCCTGTTTTACTCCCGAGATAATTACAGCGAATCTGTTAAAGCTTATTAACAGCTTGCTCTGGCAGCTCCACAGCTCTCGTGCCACACAAGTGCCCAAGCACTTGCCAGGGATTCCCCCTGCACACACACACACATCAAACAGCTTGCAACGGATACCAGCTGCCACTTGTTGGGCGCCAAGAGGCAAACACAGAGCTCTTCCCCACGCTCAAGTGACTCGAAGAGACCCGACCCGAGGAGCCCAGGACACATAATTGGAGGAGGCGCCGCCTCCAATTCAAATATTGATGGATGCTTGCAGGACTCGTTCAGGTCGTCAACTTTCAAGGAGTTGCACTAACTTCTTTTGCCACCACACACACACACACGCCACAAGCACATCCCTCTGCTTACATATCACGCATACGCCCCGAGTGACGGACCAAAAATAGCGCCAGTCAATCGATACTTCACTCTATCGATGGAAATGGAGCTTGCCTCGCATAAAGGTGAAGCTCCTGCCGGCACAGGCTTTCCCTGAAGATTAAAGCAAGTCCCAACAATAGAAAAAATATCGTAGTAAAAGCAAGCAAGAAAGCCAAAGTTCTCCACCATGAGATACCCGGTTACCAAGCAATTACTGGTGCAAATACGCCGAATACAAAGCGATTACTTAGAAAAAATTTAAGTTTATAAGTTTGAAAAATAAGAGTATAAACTTTAAAAAAATATGTTGCAGTGGTTCGAAACTCGACTAACAATCTGAGGTGTGTGAGATAGAGACAGATAACCTTTATTGATCCAAATTTTTAGACCTCACAAATGTAACGGTTACTGCGATTGCATAACGAATAATTTGACAGACTTTAAGTTAATTAGTTTTAAAAATATAGTAGAAAAAGCAAATAATAAAAAACGGTTTGAGACTCGACTAACCATCTGAAGTAAGTGGGAGCGAGATGAAGATGGTGCAACTTTGTTAATCCGATTATAAGTTCGCACTAATGTAAGGAATACTGTGATGACGAAACGATTACTTTGACAGACTTTACGTTTAGTTAGTTTTAAAAATATAGTAGAAAAATAAAATAATAAAAAAAATTGGTTTGAGACTCGACTAAGCATCTGAGGTCCGAGAAGGAGCCACTTTTTTGATCCGCGTACTTTGATAGACATTAAATATCTTAGTTAAAAAAAGTGGAAATTAAAATAATTAAAAATAGTTTGAGTCTCGACTAACCATCTGAGGTGAGTGGGAGCGAGATAAAGATAGTGCAACTTTGTTAATCCGATTATAAGTTGAAAACAATGTAAGGAATTCTGTGGTTACGAAGCGATTACTTTGAAAGACTTAAAGTTTTTGATTTTTAAAAATAAAAATAAAATTAAAATCATAAAAAATTGATTAGAGACTCGACTAACCATCTGAGGTACGAGATGGAGCGCGATATAGGAACTTTATTGATCCGATTAAAAATACTTTGATAGACATTAAATATCTAAGTTTAAAACAAATTAAGAAAAAAAAAGTAACACAAAATGGTTTGAGACTCGACTAGCCATCTGAGGTGAGTGGAAGAGAGATGAAGATAGCAACTTAATTGATTCGATCATAATTCCGCACAACTGTAACTTAAAAATAACTCGAAAATATCATAAGACTGCTCTAGCTCTTAAAGTCTCTGAGATCTGTTGTTTTATACGGGCAAACGGACAAACGGACATGGCTAAATCGACTAGTATATATACTTTCTGGGCTCGGAGTTGCCTACATCTGCTCTTTCCCTAAACTCTCACCTGTCACTCTATAAGGAAGCACTTTTTCTCACTAAAACAACTCGAAAAGTTCAACATGGAATTCCATTCAAGGAAGCTTGCGATAAAAACCTAGAAATTTCGATTGATAAACATTCATTGAAAGTTGGGTATTTCTTTTAATGAATCACCTTAAGTACTGCAAACTTTCAAACAAAATTTACTGTCAATCTTTGGGAACGGTTAGTTGGAAAACCATTTAAGATACGATTTCTGAAAGCTTTCGGCGATTTCTTTTGCTTCGCCTCCAACCTTCATGCAATTTTCCATGTCGATGCTCCGAGCTCTTGGCTCTCGGCCTGCGTCCTTCGCTCCTCTTCAGCTTATTGATATTGCAATTTAGCCAACACAAATTTGACAGACCAAACAAGGGATTGAGGGATGGCTGGAGGAGCGGCTACGGCGGCGGCAACGGCGGCTTGTTCAAGTGCCACTTGTGGAGGGAGCGAACAATGGCCAGAGAGAGCCAGAGAGCCAGAGGGAAAGGGTCGTAATGTGTGTTGGGGCTGACCCACCGCAGAAGCCAGAACTGGGCTCGTCTTTGTTGTGGAGGACCCTCCTCCGACGTCCTCCGTCGTCATCCCCAAGGCCCAGAGCTAACCAGGAGCCTCCTCCTGTCAGACCCTGCGGCTGTTTATCTTGCGTGTGTTTTGTTGATTTTACCGATTTCACTCGCCGCCGCCCCTCTGTTGGAAAACTGTATTTCATTTTATTTCGTTTTTCGGTTTTTTGCTTTTCGCCTCTCGCTTTTTGCTTTTTCCTTTTCTCTCCAGGAAAAAAAAAATAAAAGTTAATTTTCGCTTGTCGCTCTAAGCCAATTAGTGCGGTTCCTCCCCTTTTTAAATATATAAAAAAAAATAAAAAACGAACCTCAACGAACCAGCAAAAGAGCCAACAACAAACTAATTGAGTAAACAAAGTTTGGCCCCGAAGTTTGGCAACATTTTTAACGTTACTTCTTTGCTGATTTTCGCTCCGGCTCTGGCTCTGGCTCTGGGCCCCTCTTTCGGGGCTATTTTTAAACTTGTTTTATTGATCCCTTAAAATAATTGCAAAGCCAACAACAACGCGCGACGAACCCAAAGAAATCTGCTCAAAGAATTTTAGTTTAGTGCCAGCCTCCCATCAGCATCAGCATCCGCACTTCCATCATCCTCATCATCCTCATCATCATCATCATGGAGGCTGCTGGGGGCATAATGAAGCAACCACAGCATCGGAGGCTAACCCAAAAAACCATTCCCAACCGCCATCGTCGGCGTCGTCGTCGTCATCATCATCGGGATTCATCGAGACGCGGGCGCCTCTTGAGTTGATTTAGTTTTTCGGGGGGCCGGGGCCCTGGATGGGGGGCTGGAGGGCTGGAAACTTTTCAAAAATATTTGCCTTTACCATTCCGGTCCCTTGCCCGGCTCCCGAACTTTGCTTATAAATTTCGATGATTGCTCGGAGAGGAGGAGCTCCGGCTCCTGCCAAAGACATTTTCGCAACCCTTGAGCGTGAATTTCGAATTTGAATTTAAAACGGTGCCTTGAACTTGAATGGAGGGCAGGCCACTGGGACTTTGGCAGCTTTAGTATGCTTACAAAAGGTAAAAATACGCGGTACTCGGTATATAGAATTCTATTTATAAGCATATTTCAGCAACAGCATCAAAGCAAACAAAGAAAATGTACATTTAAATACTAAACAATCGCTTTCAGATAATTTTAGACATTTCATTAATGTCTGTTGTTTAACAAGAAATGCAGGCTAAAAAAAAAATAGAATAATCTCCTAAAGAAATTATCCCTTAAAAAAGCCAAGTAACTTAAGTTATTTTACTATATTCTGGGATCATTATATTTAAGCCTAACTTAGGATAGAAGACGGAATTAATTTTATTCCAGTTTTAATTAATTAAAAAATACAGCAAACGTAATATTTCTTTGTAAAAACAAGCACAGAATAATTATCCCTTAAAAAATCCAATTAACTTAAGTTCTTTAACTATTTGCCAGGATCAAGAGAGCTTTCTTTCCTCTAAAAAACAATGCGGCAATATCACTTGATTGCCTCGTTCCTCCGTTGGACAGCTCAATGAGCCGGAGTGACTGCTCCTGGCCAATCTCTTAAGAGATTTGTTTTAAAAACTCACTTGCCATAAAGCGAAGCTACGCTGATAGCATCGAATTTGGGTTGCCTTGCCGCGTGTCCTTGTCCTCGGCTTTTCCCTGTTTCCCTATTTCCCTATTTCCCTACTTTCCTATTTTCCTACTCCATTGTGCCGCACTATACCTTGTATCTTGTATCTTTTTCTGCGCGTTGTATGCAAACTTTTCAGATAACAGAACAGCAAAGGACACGCCAGGCCAGGGCGGGCAAGGGGTGAAAGGAGGAGCCAGGAGCAAGCGAGGAGCGATGAGAGAGTGTACCCCAGGAAACGTGGAATGTTACTTAAGTAGGAACGCCATTGAAGACGCATCGTGATAATGGAGAAGGTTTCCTCCTTCAGCTTTCCCTCACACTTTCCCTTTCAGTTTTTCCCCTCGATTCGATAAACCTGCCACCCCTCGAAAAGCAGAACCAGCTCCCGCCCCTCCGAGCCGCAATTTCCGTCCTCGCTGGTGTTAGACTTTTATGTATACCCTTCTGGAGGAGGGTAATGCCATGTTAATGGGAATTAAAAGGGACAATTTCGACGCCATAAAGCACTAGCATAAGGAGCGACTTGATTAGAGATATTTCTTAGGGGCTTACTTCCTCATAGATGCCACCTCTGACAGATCAGACATAGATACTGCATCTTTTAGAATTAAAGGTGCTGTTGTGTGCACACAATGTGATGTTATTTGCACAAAATATATGGTTTTAGGATAAAGATATGGGGATAGATATAGGGATGGTACTTCAATAAAATTCGAAATATTTAAAAACATGGCTGTTATTGACACTACAGGCACTTGTACCGCTTATAGTCGGCGCACAAAATGTGATGTTATTTGTACAATATCTGGAGTTAAGCTCTGTTATTTTATAGATATAGAGATAGTTTTCTCCCAATCGTAAGCTCACACTCTACCCGCTAAGCTCGATATAGTTCGTTCAGTTTAATTTGGTATCATAAAATCAATGCTGTAATGGGCACAACAGGCGCTGTTATTTGCTTGTACCGCTTACAGTCGAAGTGTTTAAAATGTGCACAAAATGTGTTGTTATTTGCACAATATCTAGTGTTAAGCTCTAGTATTATATAGACATAGAGATAGTATTGGGATATAGTTAGATCAGTTTAATTGGTAATATAAAAACAAGGCTGTTATGTGCACAACAGGCGCTGTTATGTGCACTTGTGCCACTAGCTCCTAATTAATTAATTTAAAAAATACAGCAAACGTGATATTTCTTTGTAAAAAAAAAACACAGAATAATTATCACTTAAAGAATCCAACTGTTTGTGCACAACAGACGCTATTATGTATATAACAGGCGCTGTTATGTGCACTTATACCGCTAGCTCCTGCAAAGGGTATCCCAGACATCGGCTTGCCAGAGCCTCCTTTCCCTCGCTTTTTCTTACAATCTTTTTAAGCTCGCAGCTGACTTCGCTGGCGCCGCTTCATCTTGCTCGACTCCATCTGCCGCTCCTTCTCCCCCATCGCATCCCCCACCCTCGCTCCTTCTCGTCCTTGTTGCGCTTGTGTTGCTTACACACTCAGTTACAGTTAAGTTGAGTTTGGTTGAGTTTGTGTATCTGTTACGCGAGTTTCTATTTCTCATTGCCTTGTGTATCTGTTTATGTGCTTTCGTGCGTGTGTGCGGGTGGTGTGCGCTGGTGTGTATGTGATGAGGCAGCGGCGACATTGCCAAAGTTATTTCATAAATTGTTGCCACAGCAGCGCAAACTGAGAGCACACAGAGAGACACTCTTTTTTTATTTTTTTCCTTTTTTTTTTTTTTTGTCAGAGAGACTCTCTGCAGCCTTGGTTAATTTTTTTCTTTTTCATAAAACGCTGCTCGAGGGTAAACACACACAAAAAGGTGTGGAGCACACACACAGTTGGCAAAAAGAAATAAAGAGAAAAAAAAGAAAGGGGGGCAGGCGTCAGTTGCCTTGTTAAAAAGGCAGAACGAGACATTTTGGCATGCCCATTGTTGATTGAGCGGAGCTGGAGAAAGCCAAGCAAGGGGATATGGCCCAGGAGCAGGACCAGGACCAAAGCCAGAGCCAGAGCCAACTGTAAGCAACACGCAAAAGGCGCAACAGGCAGCAGCCGTCCCAAGGAAGCGAGAAAAAAAAATCAAGCACAAAAGAGAGACCGAAGCCGGGCCAAGGGGCGGATGAGTGATATGCCACAGCTCGTGCTTGTGTGTGTGGGGGGCTCCCTCATCGTCGCCATCGCAGCTTGTTGCTTTCCCAACTTTTCTGCCTCTTCCATTTTTTGTGCAACTTTTTTTTCGCCCCGACCTTGCCTCACTCTGTCGTGTGACAGACAGAGACCTGATACACTGCTCGAAAGGCAAAGAAATTCAAATAAAATGGGGGACACAAGACAAAGGAATTTTTGATGGATTGCCCAAATGGACGGCGACACTGAGGACTGGCACATGTGGAATGTAATTGCACGAGTATCGGATTATCGCCCCCTGACTGTGCCTGTGTCAAGGCCACAGCGGCGTTCGTTTCTGCTGCTCTGCTGTGGCCTTGCCCAACCTCAAACTGCAGACCAGAGAGCGACGAGAGCTGCAGTTTCCCATTTTCCCACTTTCCCATTTCCCAGCAGAAAACTCCTCAGAAGCCCCAGCTCAGCTGTCCAATAACTGTCAAATTCTGGCTCAAATTAAACGAAAGGCGGTCGAGTTAGTGAGCGAGTTGGCCCGGCGGTTGGGCAATTATTATCCCTGCTGCCGGCTGCCGGCGGGCGGGCGGCGAATAAATACTGGCTAAAACTACTGCCAAAGTAATTTCGTATGCAGTTTGTAAAACGCATTAAATATTTAAGCAAAGTTCATTCCCAAACCACCGCAAAGAAAAGTTATTATTAAGGCCGAGAGCCTACAAACTCAAACACTAACCGAGTTGATCATAAATAAATTATATTCCATATTTTATGGTCAGCAATTTTTTTACAAAAATGCTGAGAGCTCAAAAAATAACATAATCCTGGCATAAGTTCGTGTAAGAGTTCTTCCCGTGAAGTAAACTCTTAAGCCAGCTCCTAACTAGTCTTTAACTTTAACCTACAGTTAAGTAATGCAATGAGAAAATTATTTTTTAGTTATAGGAATAATTGCCTAAAGTTATACCTTTGCTATTCACAGGTTAACCCTCGGTTAATATATTGAACATTGATAAAACCGAATTAAGTTTAACTACTGGTTAACTTTGACGGAAAGTTAGCAGATGCTTAGCCCTTGCCCCTTAGGTCTCTTAACATTCAGTGCCTGTTGTGTGAACCCTCGGTTAAATGTATCCGCAGGCAGCTTAACTAGTCGTTAACTTTGACCGAGAGTTAAGTAATTGGAGATTGGTAAGTCGGCTGTTAGTGTATAATATCTCAATTATAAAAATAGTTGCCTGGTAAATAATTACCTTCTATATTTGTAGGATAACTTTTGGTTATAACTTGTCGTTTACTTTGACAGACAGTTAGAAAACTGGACATTGAGAAATCGGCTGTTAGTGTATAATTTCTCAGTTAAAAGAATTAATTATATAATATAACTGTAGAATATCTTGTATACCTTGGTTTATATGTATATCCGACCATAGCTAGAAGTTAACTTTGACCGAGAGTTAAGTAGCTAGACATTGAAAAGTCACATTTTAGTGATTAAGTTGATTCGTTTTAAAAATAATAACATGAAAGCATATGCAAACTTTTGGTTAGCTAGTGGTTAACTTTAACTGAAGGTTAGTAGAAGTCCAAAGGAAAAGGGTATCACAAATTCGAAAGTCCAACTTGAGCGCTCTTTCTCTTTCTCTTTGCCTAATCGTGGTTCCCTGCATTTAAGTAACGACTATACGCCGCCATTTAATGGCATTAGGCGGCCTTAACTGGCCGTAAATAGTTTTTAAGCATGTCCATTGCTCCATTAGCCGGGTGTCCTGCATGTCCTGTACATGTCCTGTCCAATGTGTGTGTGTGGTTCTGTTTGTGTAATTAGAACGCGACAGAAATCACTACAGCGGCCAAGCTCTTCCACCCCTTTGTCCCCAACTGTGGCCGAGTGCCTATTTCTTTTTTTTCTGCGTGTGCACAGCGACGGCGTCTCGCTGTCTGCAAGGAAAAGGAAAAGGAACCAGAAGGATATGTGTCTGGAGGACGAAGAGGACGCAAGAGGAGAGCGAGCAACAGGTCGGAATGGAATGGAAATGAGTTGAAGGGTGGAAAATGCCCTCGAACGAGGCGGGAAAACGGCGAGGCAGATGGCTGCCAACTGTGTGCTAATGTGCACACACATCCATGTGTGTGTGTGTGTTAGCTAACGCTTAACGCGTTCCTTTAATGCGGCGACAAGGCGTCTAAGAAAGGGCGGATAGCTGGCAACGAAGGCGAAGGAAAACATTGCAAAAATGGTTTATTTTACGAGGGATACATCGTACACCAACTTGTTTAATAGTTGAAGTATTTTAATTTATGAAAATCCCTGAGTGTTAGCTACTTTCTAACTAATTACTAATACTAATAATAAATTAAAAATGTTATCTTAAAAATAAAAGGCCAGATTACGCCAGAAAGTATTAATAGGTAAGTGCACCACTGCGTATGAGTGATGTTCTGTCAAGGCATTTAACGTAATATCACGCATACGCAGTGTTACTGCTACTGGGATTGTACTCAAACTCGAATTCATGTATTCACACTGACAGATGAGATGACAGACCTGTAAAATTAGTATATTCAGCGTTTATTAAACAGAATTCAGATGATAGCGCCACACTATTTCATGTTTTAGATGCATAAGTTCGTCCTATATAAAAACCCAGTATAACTGGGTTTATACACAAGCTTGAATACATGAATGTATTTTGACTGATGAGATGCCAGACCTTTAACATTAATATTCTGATCTGTTTATTAAATAGTTATATACCGGGATTAATAAAGGACAAATATATTAATACATTAATACATGAAATGATGTGGGTCTATCAGCTTTAGCTCTTACTGGGTTTATACACATTTTAGAATTCATGCTTTTATATTGCCAGATGAGATGCCAGACCTGTAAAATTAGTATACTCAGCGTTTATTAAACACACCATTTCATGTTTTAGGTGCATAAATTCGTCCTATATTATGTTAAACCCAGTATTTTACTTACTGGGCTTACACACAAACTCGAATACATAAATTTATATTGACAGATGAGATGCCAGACCTTTAAAAAGAATATTTGTATCTGTTTATTTAACATGTATATGCTGGGTTTAACACAGGCCACATACATGCATTTATACATGATTGTGTGGTGCTATCCGTTAAACTCTGTCTAAAACAGAGCTAAGTAAACTTATTTTCAGGTCCGGCATCTCATCTGTCAATATAAAAGCATGAATTCGAGAGTGTGTATAAACCCAGTAACTGTTTAATAAACAGATACAAATATTCATTTTATAGACCAGGCATCTCATCTTTCAGTATGAATTCATGTATTCGAATCTGTGTATAAACCCAGTAATAAAGAACTGCTAAAAATAAATCAGATTTGTATGAGTTTAACACTGCGTATGAGTGATAATATCACGCCTACGCAGTGTTGAACTTACTTCTTTTTTTCCTCATTCTAAGCCAACAAAGTAATACTTTCGAGTTAAGTAATTAATGTCAGCCAAGATTATAGGATGATTTTATCCCACACAAAAGTGCTATTACATTTTTTATATAAATAACACTTTGACCTTTTGGTTCAATCACCAAGTGGAAAGTGGAAACAGCTTCTCTTGATAGACCCTAGACCGCTTGCCGCATAATGTTTTTCAGTCTGTTTGGCTTTCACTTTATGCGCTTTATACTATTTATGTGCAATTTTTATGCGCCACCTGGAGCAGGGCCCTCTGTGCTAGATCCCAGATCCCAGAACCCAGAACCAGCTCGCTTGCACAAATAATTGCAACATATTAATAATGTCTGCGACGTCGCAGCCCCCCTTTAATGGCTTTCAATTTGATGCGAGCACAGTTAATAGCCCAACACACAAGGCTGGAGGAAGCGGGGTTGGCGCAGAAAATTTAACAAATTTTTCTTGGCTCCCCGAGAAGAGAAAGACAAAGCCAAAGCCAAAGACACTCTCGCTGTGCTCTGCTGGCAACTTTAATGCGAGCTTATTGGCTTTTGGTAGCTGCCATCATCCCGGAGGAGGACAACTCTTGGCTACAAATTTTGATGAGCTCAGCTAGCTGAGCACACGCATGTGGCAGAAGCATGGGAACAGGAGGGGGAGACTGACTCCTCCCAAACAGCAAAACACGTAGCTAATGGTGGCCAGAGTCTCCCCCATCACGTTATACGTAACGTAATGAGATTTTGCGGCAGCTTTGTGCATTGCGGAAAGGCTCCATGTTCCGTTGCTTCACTTGGTCCACGATCCAGAGTTCAGGGTCCAGCTCCATGTGCATGTCCATGTCCATGTCCGCGTCCGTGTCCGTGTCCGGGTCGAAGGTGTTCAAGGGCGCTGTCAATATTCTCGATTGAGTTCCGTCTTACGTGAGCTTGGCCAAGAATCGATGGACAAATGGCCGAAATAGCAAGGAAACCTTGCAAGGAAAGGCTTCAAGAGGAGCCACATATTTCATCCTCATCTTATTTTTCAAGAACTTCAATTTATCTTCACCTCAAAGGGTGTTTCTGGCTTCAACCTCTCACGTTCTTTATTTTTTTTATGGCCAGAATATATGGTAAATATTTATCCTACTCCCTTACCCCAATGATTTCGTTTTTTATTTGTTAACATTACTTTTCATCATCATGACATCCATGACAATTACCGGACAAATTCGGGGCCACAATTAAGGTCGCCTCTTCAGTTGCGTAATGGTTAACTTCCATTTCCATTTGGCCGCCATCATAAATGCCGGGAAATTTACTTAACGCTAATGCGCTCAGCGAGCAAAGTTAAAGCCTAATTATGTTAAAGCCAAAAGACGTTGGCTAAGACGCTCGCCCCAGACAGCTCAACACAGAGACACCTTTCGGCCACCAGACAGGACGAACAGCACAGGACGACACCTTGTCCAACTACGCAGACCACAGACAGACGCACAGTTCACACCCGGACAAGGAATGGCACTGGGATTGGGGTTGCCAAGCCATGGCAGTCCATAAATATCTATCTGTCGGCAAATCTTGGCCAGAACGCATCTGCTTATGCCCTCGTCTTGGCCATTGCTTGCTACCTCGGGTCTCTCAAGCTCACAGGAGGCATAATGGTTCCAGGCAAAGCAATTAGCTTCAGATTCCTTAGCCTTTAAGCGATGAAGCTTTAAGAACTTCAGGAGGTAATTTAGAAGGTTTTAAGGGATATATTTATATATATTCTGTATAGCTACATGAATTCTATACTCTTTGGGTCTAAAAATTTCTCAACAAGATGCTTAATAATTTGATACTACGGAAGTATTAAAATTATACAAGCCTTGAGAAAAATCACTAACGCGACAAGCAATAAGGCACTAAAAGCCAGCTAACGCCATATGTTATCGAGTTATCGATGTAGGTTCGTAAAAAAATAATACTGAAATACACAATTAATACTGCAAAGTATAAATTATAATACCATTAAGTATGCATTTGATATTATTGAGTATTAAAGGTATACTAAATATATTAAAAAAAAAAAACGCTTAGTTAGGTTAAGCTCTATGTTTTTTTTTTTTTTGGGTGTAAAGAAAAGGTTAAGTCAGTCTTGACAAGTGACGATTTAGGTTGGGTATTTGCTGGGCAAACATTTGGAATGATAAATAATTCCAAGTGTCAACCATCAACACTTGCTCGAGAAGTCTTCAAGGATTTTTGGTATCTAAGAAATCCAGACAGGGAGTACAGTTCCCTAGTCAAGGGTATTTAAGGGTATATCTGAGGCAATATATCCTTGAAGTTTCCTTATAAATTTTCCCAAATAGTTCAGTGACATGTTGCAGTTGGAAAAGGCATCTCTTTCCGCCTCAAAACTTGTCCAAGGGTATCCCAGACACTGCTTCCTTGTCTTTCGATTCCGTGTGGCCTCCGTGTGGCTCCTCAGTTCGGTTGTTGTTTCCTCTGTTGTTGTTTGGCATTGTTTGCATTAGTTGGTGTTGGTGCTGGTGTTGGTTCCTGGTCCCCTTGGCATTGTACTTGGATTGGCATTGTCAGTGTCATCTGGCGTCCTTGCTGGTCCTGCACGTTAATTGTTTCACGTTCGGATTGTCCTCAACTTGGATTGGATTGGTTTGGATTGTCAGCAGAAGCCCAAGACCGAGACTAGGAACTCTATTAGTTTTAATTAAACAGCTGAGCGTCTGAGCCAACTAATTATAGTGAATGCCAGGGACGGCGCGAGCGAAAGGGATTCAGCCAGCGCCTCCGCCTCCGCCTTCGCTCCTGCCCTGTCCTGTCCGGTTTTAATCATTGTAATTAATGTGCGCTTGTTAATAAGAATTAAATGCCTTTTTTTCTCCCATTTCCTCTCCTTGGCCGCCTTTTTATTATTATTTTTTTTTTTTTTATTATTTTTCTTTTCCTTGGGCTCAATCCCTGGCTTGGCTTTGGCTTTTGTCTCGAGCATTGCCTGGCAACACAATTAAGCATTTAATCAATACAATTAAAGCCTTGGGCTCAAGCGAACATCATTAAAAGAATGGCAACGAGGGCCGAGGGGCGAGGGGCCGGTGGCAACAAAGGCAAACGGTCGTATACAAATAAACATAAAACAAAGCAACAATTCGAGCAGCCCAAAAGCAAAAGCAGAAAAAAAGCAACAGTCCCGAAGAATGGCGGCAAGCGAAAAAAAAAAGAGCCGCTAAAGTCCGCAAGCAGCAGATGGTTCTTAGTGATGAGACTACAAGATACCTTGTTTGTCTTGAAAAATTAAAGAGTTTCCTATAAATCTTTAGTAGCTATAAGCATAATTTTTACCGCTGACACACAAGCTGACACCCTACCCGCTAAGCTATTCGTTTGGTTCTATAAGAATAATATGTCATAAGAATATCTCTTGATTTGCTTTCGATTTGCTCGCCGCTAAAAAGTATGCTAGGTGCTAGATGGCAAAAGCTTAGCATACTTTTGGAAAACCCACAAATAAGAAACTTGCTTTCTTTTCAAAATTAACAAAACCTCGAGGGTTTTGTTTCCTGCTTTATTTTTTTTATATTAATCATCATACTATTATATTATTATAAGTTATATTATAAATTCTGAATTACAATGTTCAGCACCAATTTATGGTTGTAAAAAGTTTCAAAAGTTTAATGGAGCATTTCGGACTTAAACCAGATTTTTGTTCGCAGTTTTATGACCAATCTCCTTTCTCTCTTTTTGAAAATTATCAAAAAAACATTTTTTTACCATACTTTTGGGCACCGAAATTGGAGTTTCCACCTGCCGAAATCGGCGCTGTCCTGATTTAGTTATTATATATTGAATTAAAATATATATTTATTATATTAATCATCTACTATTATATCAGTATAAGTTATATTATAAATTCTGTATTACAATTTTTAGCACCAATTTATGCTTGTAAAGAGTTTCAAAAATTTCATGGAGCATTTTGGACTTAAACCAAATTTTTGTGACCATTTCTCCCTTCTCTCTTTTTCAAAATCATAAAAAGACATTTTTTAGCATACTTTTGGGCATCAAAATTGGAGTTTCCGCCTGCCGAGATCGGCGCTGTCCTGCTTTAATTATTATATATTGTATTAAAATATATATATTATTATTATTATAATATATATAGTATAAAAATATATATATTATAAATTCTGTATTACAATTCTTAGCACAAATTTATGCTTGTAAAGAGTTTCAAAAGTTCAATGGAGCATTTTGGATTAAATCCGATTTTTTGTTGGCAGTTTTGTCACCATTTCTCCTTTCTCTCTTATTCAAAATCTTAAAAAAACATTTTTTTAGCATACTTTTGGGCATCAAATTGGAGTTTTGGCGCTTTTGGAGTCTAGTGCCAAGCGACCCCAGAAGGGCAAATGGAAATGGCAGAGAGCGCAGGGAGCTGCGAAAGCTGGATTAAAACTTTTTCTAGGAACCAAATTTAAGCCGCACACAAGGATGCCAGGATGGAAGGATGCGGGTATGTCTCGTTCCCGTACCGCCACCCTGCCCTTATCTTTGCCAACTAAATCCACACAGCGCGATGCCTTTTATAACTTGGGCAAAAAATTTGGAGAAGCGAACAGAAAAACAGTGCAAGTTTTTACGCAAAAATAAACGCACGTATTTTCACAACTTTGCGCCACTTTCATTTTCGTTTTCATTTTCATTTCGTCGCCCTTTTTGTCTTTGTACCTTTTTTTTTACGCTCGGCCCACCTTGGCTCGGGAAAATGCCTGGAAAATGCCCCTTAAATTCGCCGCTAATGGAAAATAGTAATTACAATAATTTCGCCGGTGCCCTTTTGCATTATTTATGCCATAGCTGCAGGTGGTGAAAAAATAACCAGAATTAAGCCGTCAAGTCGGGGCTATCTGTTGCTATCAGTACATATATATATATATATATATATCAGTATATATATATCTGGTGTGTGCGTGTGGAAATTAATAATAAATCAAAATTAAATGTTTGCTTACTTGACACTTTGGCTTCCACCTCCGGCGTCGTGTCGTCGTCCTCTCCGGCTTTTCTTGGACGACGTGTCCGCCCTCTGCTTTTATTGCTTTCTGTCGAGTTTTACGTTTTATTTATTTATTTTTGCTCCGCTTTGCTTGGCTATGCTTTGCTTTTGCTGGGGCACCGGAAAAAAAAGAGCAAAAAAAAAATAGTACGTTTCAGTGGCAATTAATTTCGGAAAAGTCTGCAGTCTCAATTAGGCCAGGCTTTCGGCGTTTAAAATAAATTCCACTGGCACTGCAATTATTGTTTTTTTTTTTCATGTATAGAAATCAAAGGGATTATGTTCGCTCGCCAAAATCAATATAAATAAATGGGAAATATAAATAAAAATATAAAATATTAATCCGGCAATTATTTGGGCTGGCTGGCCGCATCAGAGGTTGGCTTAAAGATGCGGCAACTCGATTATGGTCCTGGCACACAGGACACAAGCCAGGGGCACAACAATGGAATCAATCAGGATGCCAGACCAGCAGCGGGTTTATATTCTTTTCAATTAGCACCCTGCCAGCCAGCCAGCCAGCCTGCCAGTCAGTCGGTCGGAGAGTCAGCCTGCGGAGGCGAAAACAACAAGGACATGACAACTCAATTGCCAATAAAAAATCCGATCTGAACGGAGCGGAGTGGAGCTGACAAATTCTTCTGGCACTCGCTGCAAATCAAATTTACAGGATTTTACAGGACTTTGTTTTCCCTGTCACTTGTCGCATTAATTTATATGCATTTGTCAATTGCAAACAAAAGGGAAAACAGAAAAAAACAGAGTAAACTGGCTGCATGACTTTTACACGCTTCCACCATCAAAAAAAAGGAAGGCAACAACTTTTTATCTTTTATCAGCTTTTTACGCTTACTTTTATGGAGTTTTGGGAACCGAACAAAAATAACAACAAACAAACAAATTTCCTAAATGTTCTTTGTATTTCTTTTTTTTTAATTCGTGAATAACACTTTTGATTTACCGTCAAAATTCGTGGAGATACTCGCCAAATGCGATTATTTAGCTAATTTATTTCGATTTAACTTAATCGATTTCGATTTAATTTGATCGATTTTCTCGATTGACTGGTAATTGAGTTTATCGGTAGCGGAGTTTATCGGAGTTTCGGTGTTAATTTTGGGTAATTGCTGCTGCTGCTGATGATGCTCGGTGGTCACTGGATGTTAGAGCCGAGCTCAACTTGTTGTCGCGTTGCTGCCCAAAGAGCAGTGAATCCTGACTCGCAGAGGCTCAGGACGAGGACTCCAAACTCAACTCAGCTCGCCTCGACTCGACTCGATCCGAGGATGTGCGGCCAGCAGCGACGACGATGAGCACGGGAATGAACGCGAGTCCCGAAGCCGAGCGGTGGCAACAGCAGCAACAGCAGCGACGGCCGAGAGGACACGAGCACGAAGCGTTCCCCGCAGGACATCGTCTCGGGCTCGGCAGCAGGATAACGGCGAGCAGGAAGGAGGTCCTGCCAGCAGGAACCGTGCAGCCTCATCAACGCTCTGGTGGTGTGCGTGTTAAGTGTGTGCGTGTGTGTATCTGCCAGCAGCAGCGGCAGACGCAGCAGCAGCAGCTCAGCAGAAGCAGCAACAGCGTCCGACATCTACACTGGGAAAAAGCAAAGGGCTCAGATCTTGGATTACCATTTATATAATAAATTTTAAGCGAATATTTAAATATCAGGCAATGAATTTCTTTAATTCTATTAGTACCAGGGACTGTAAATAATGATTATCAATGTTTTGTTTAAACAAAACATTCATCCACTTGGAAGAGTCACATAAAAAAGCGAATTAAAGGAATTGCTAAGCTCCCCCAAAAGATATTTATTTTTATTTCTTTATTTTATTTTAACAAATTAAGTCTAGTATACGAAACTAAAATTAATGTAGGGAAAAACGGTAGCTGATTTTCAAGTATATATAATTTCACTAAGAAAAATAGTGCAAATATTTGACCGAAATGAAAGCATTCAGAAATAAATAAAGAAGCTAAAGAAATACTAATTTTTAAATACTCTTGCAGTTTGCAATTTAAATATAATTAAACAACTAAATCTCAAAATAAAATAACTATAACTCTTTGTTGAAAAATACCGAAAATAGTCGTTTTATATTAATTTTCCGGTTGTACCTATTGTAGCTATGTATATGTTATAGTTTAGTAAAACCGTAATTCTGAAATCATAAAAAATGGCCACATCTTAAAATAGATTAAAATCTGTTGAAAAAAAAAAAAACATTTCTTTTATTTTTCTAATAATTTATCGATCGTTCCTATAGTAGCTATAAGATATAATCATCCTAAAACTGCCTGCAATAGAAAGAAAGCTATCTGCAAAGTTTTGACCACACAGCTCTTAAACGAAAAGCCTTGCGTAGAAACGGACAGGCGAACGGACAGACGGACACGGCTAAGTCGACTTTGCTGTTGATGCTGATAAAGAATATTAATCCTCTTTTATAAGGTAGAAAATGCGTAGCATAATAAGAATAATTAAATGAAATATATATATAAATAAAACAAAAATATAAATAAGAAAAAAAAATAAAATAAATAATAAAAAAAAATATAAATAAAAAAAAATATGTCAAACTGATACCCAATAGTATTAAAAACTAGACCCTGATACTACATAATATGAACTTGTACATGAAGGTGTCATTTCGGTGCTCGAAGCCTGCCCTTGCATTCCGAAAATTCGAAAACGTAACGCGTATGGTGGAATTTAGTGCTTTTTTGTATATCGCGTTAGTGATTTTCTCAAGTCTTGGAATTTCTGAGCTCATTTTTTTCGTCTCTCCCAACTGCTCCATTAGCTTACAACGTTAATGCGTCGGCATTTACAAGAACAGCGGGTTCACATCCTGCTTTTGATGAAGTTACTCTTTTTAAGTAAATTTTGTATTATTATTATTTTTATTGTTTAAAAAAACTAGTTTAGTTAGATTTTAAACAACTCTTCGTTATATGACTATTTAAGATACAACCTTATATAATGCCGAATGGCGGAGTGGTAAGACGTTCGCCTACCAATCATTGAGTTGTGAGTTCGAGCCCTGTTTATGTGTACTTGTATTTGCCTTTCAGACCGCCTTTTAAGAACATTACATTTAATTATATCCAAACTTAGATATTAGAGGTAGTGTCGAAACGCAGAGTATTGCGAAATATAAAAATATGTGCGGGGAACAAGCGGGGTTTCATACAAACTAGTATATTATGAATTCTTTTTTATTTTTACCAGAAAATCGTATTTTGAAATCGTATAATACTATTTAGTATCAAGTTGAGACCACCTTTTTTTTAAAACTTACGGCTCCCTTAATACGAAAACAGTATCGAATTGAAACTAGTAATTTTATGGCGTATTTTCATTTTGATATTTTGCATAAAATAATAATTTAAAATAATAACTTCATAACTTCGATAGTATCATTTTGATAATTTCGAAAGTATCAAATTGCCAAGCATCGTATGAAATAGCTCAATAGGTTCATATTGATGTCAAAATAAAATCAATTTTTTTTTTGAGTGTAATAATAAAATAATACACTGCAAGGATATAAAATAAATATTTAATAATATAATTTTTAATCAATTTTAATGTAAATTTAATTAATACTATTTATGTTTAAATGTAATTTATTTATTTATTTATAATTCGCCATCAGATAAACCCTAACTGGCTACTTAAAATTAGAATTTAAAATGCCTTTAATCATGCCAAACGAAAGACACTCGACTATTTCTCGCGGTGCAGCAGCAACAACAAGTGGAACTTTATTTCGGCACTCGGCTCGTCCGTCCGCGTCCGCCTGCATTCGTTGCTCCGCTCGGTCAATGGGGCCATCTCCCTCGCACCCGCTGGCTCGGCCACACACATGTGTGCGCCGGTGTGTATGTATGCGTGTCGTTGCGCCTCGTTATTGGTTTCGGTTTCAGTTTGTTTTTGGGCCGGAGTCCCGTTGCTTTTTCGTTCTCGTTTTCGTTTTCGCTTTCGTTTGCGCTTTCGCTTGCGCCTTTGTCTTGTCCCTCTGCGCCCACCCCACCCACCATAACACTTGTTGTCTCTTTCCGTACGTGCGCCTCTTCTTTCGGTTTGGCTAAGCTTCCGTTGGGTGGCGCCACCAATTAAAAAAATTTTTCACAAATTAAACAAACACAAAATAAATCCCAGAAACCTACGGGCATCGGGAAAAGCCGGGGGGAAAAGCCATGCGACCCGTCGTCCAGCACTTTAATAAAGTTGGGCACACGCCATGCCACCGAAAGTAAAATAAAGAAAGAGAAAACACACACGCATGCTGGGGGGTGCCGGTGATTTTCATTAAGCAGATTTTGGCCTTTTGCGTTGCTGTGGGTCAACAAAGTTTTCCCCCACCTTTCCCACTTTTCCCGCTTTTGTTTTTCTTCTCTATTTTCCCCCCAACGCCTAGAGATGCCAAAGTTGCACGGCAAATTCAATTACTCAACGGACGGTGAGGCGTGCCATGTGGCACGTCGATCCGCTGCCAGGGATCGAAAAAACCCTCTGTGATTTAAAAATTATAGAAATTACGACCTACGAAAGCAAGTGGTGGGGAAAGTTGCCACATCCAAAACACACATAGCCAGCCTCTGCCGGCACACGCACAGTAGGCACACAATGTTAAGCTTCCACCTGTGCAGTCACATTTTAGTTTTGTGGCAAGGTCTAGCCTTTTTTACACGCAGAAAAAATGAGAACAATTTTGGCAACAATGGCATTCTTGAAATCGAAACGAAATTGTTATCGATTTTTTTGTTCAAGAAGAAGGGATCTTGAAGTCGAGAAGAAGTTACTCTCAATATTGAACTCTTCGAGGAGCGAACTGAGGGATAGACATAGATAAGCAAAAGAGAGAAAAATTAAGCTACCTCCGCTCTCTTGGTACTCAGGAAAATTACTTGTAGCCACAATTATTTTATATTTTTTTATTTTTATTTTTTTTTTATTTTATATGATGTTTTAGTCGTTAATAAAACCAAAACTAACATATGGGCTTATAGTTCTAGCTGCCAGGGCCATCGCCTATTTAAATTCATGTTTTCAACGGGCTCTTTGATTTGCCTGAGTGGAGAACTAGGTAGAAAGCTGGACTGGAGTGCTGACTGTCCGGGGTTCGTGTCTGAGTCGAGATGTAAGAATTGTGTTCTTAAAATGTGTGATAAATACATTAAATAATTAACTTTACATTTTAAATAACAGGTGAAATGTAAAATTAACTTTGTGTTTCCTAACCTGCAAAAATAGTTCATATAACTTCATATTCAAGTAAATTTTTATTAATATCGAGAACAATTCGTTTTTGAAAACTAGAAGACTTCTTCTTTAATCAAGAGTACTCTTTCTCAAAAAAACGTTCTCAATATGAGAATACTTACTTAAATTTGTGTTTCCTAACCTCAAATAATAATTCATAAAACCCTATATTCAAGTATATTTGTATTTATATCGAGAATAATTCGTTCTTGAAAACGAAAAGACTTCTTCTTAGATCTGATTCATCAATACTCATTCTCAAAAAACCGTTCTCAATATAGGAATTCTTCTTTTCGTTTTTGGTTATTTTGTTTTTTTTCCATCGGAGAAGTAAAATACCAAAATCGAGAACGTTAAGAACGGTTATTTTCCCTCGGTGTAGCCTCATTTAGAGTAAAATATTTATTTTTTTAGTGAAAACATTTTATTAAGCCATATTACTTTAAAAAAAAAAATTAAGTTTTAAAATTAATTTAATTGCCTTTGTTTAAGGAAGGGCTATTTATGTTTAAAAAAAAACGCACCAAACGCGTTTATTTAACATAAATAGCCCTCCTTAAACAAAGGCAATTATTATAATTTTTAGAGTTAAATAGCTATTTTCTTAGTCTTAGCTATTTTTTCAGTCATATTACAAAAAGTCTTAGCTATTGCTCTTCTTAAATCTAGCCCTTCGTTCTATTTCTTCCTCTCACAAAGGCAATTATGACATTTCAATGCCATTGCAACTCATAGTTTCTTGAGAACTGAATATGTAGAAGTTTATTTTACGAAATAAACACACTGTTAAATAAGCGAAAAATACTCGCAAAACAGAGAGAAATCCCCCGAAAGCCCTCTCGCGATCTACGAAAATAGAATATTATTTGGATCTTTCGACCAGAAGCTCCCGCTCTCAGTAGACAACCGCTGCCATAATGGATCTGTTGTTCCTCAGCCGGCGGATTTTTCTGGGCGATGGCAGCCACGACGACGACGTCCTGATCCACGGCGGGATTATCGTGGACACCGAGGGCATCATACGAAGGGGTGGGTTCTATGCTTACCTCTCAAGATATATCTGATTTATTATCTATAATTTTCACATCCAGTTCTAAGGTCGCCCCAGGAGGTCAACACCCATCTGTACAACACGGAGTCCGAGGCGGTGTTCGACTTTGGGGACTTGGTCCTGATGCCGGGCCTCATCGATCCCAATGTCCATATCAATGAGCCGGGCAGGAAGGATTGGGAGGGCTTCGTTTCGGCCACCAAGGCGGCGGCCGCCGGCGGCTTCACCACCATCGTTGACCGACCCACCAACGCCAGCCCGCCCACTGTGAGCGTGGCGGGCCTCAAGGCCAAGACGGCGACGGCTCGCGGCAAGATCTATGTGGATGTTGGCTTCTGGGGCGGCCTGGTACCCGGCAACGGCGACCAGCTGTCGCCCCTGCTGGCCGCCGGCGTCATGGGTCTCCAGTGCACGCTGTACGGCTCGGCGCCGCCCGTGTCCGAGGAATTCCCGGCCGTGAACGAAGCCCAGCTGGAGGAAGCCCTCCTGCGATTGGCCGAGGAACACGACGCGGGGGAAGCCGTAATAGCGGTGAGGGGGGGCGGGGACTTATCGGCTTTGTTCACGGATCAATGGAAGCCCTTTTTTTCTAGGTTCACGCCGAGTTGCCGCCGCCCACGGAAATTCAGCCGGCAGAGGATGCAGCGCCCCGCGAGTACGCCACCTTCCTGGCCACCCGACCGCCCAGCATGGAGGTGACAGCGATGCAGCTGCTCTGCCGCCTGGCCCGACGCCACCCGAAGCGGCGCATCCACGTCCTCAACCTCAGCAGCAGCCAGTGCCTGCCGCTGGAGCAGGAGTGCCGCCAGCAGGGTGGCCAGCTGACAATGGAGACGTGTCCCCACTACCTGGCCCTGGCCGCCGAGGAGGTGCCCGAGTGCGGGACGGAGTTCAAGACATGGCCGCCCATTCGGGAGCAGGGCAACCAGGAGCGGCTGTGGCAGGAACTGAGAGTGGGCGGAGCCATACGGATGATTGGCAGCGATCACTCGCCGGCGACGCCAGGCGCACGCGCTCTCACCTGCGGCCGGGGGCGTGGCGACTTCCTGAGAGCCTGGCCCGGCATCAACTCCCTGCAGCTCAGCCTGCCCGTCGTCTGGACGGCAGCCAACCAGAGGGGTGAGCTTGGCGACACCTCATTAGGGTATTACTGTGCACGGTCCAGGCTATGCCGGATGGATTTACTCTTCCGGGAACCCTTGCTCTCCAGGCAGGCAGGCCATGTAGGGCTTTCCACATGCTATCAGTTCCGGAACATTCCGGGAAGTTGGGCTCTATTTTTAATGCATTGTCATTGCCAAGTTCGAGGACGTCAATGCTTGTTTGCTCTCCCTAATTGGAGGCTAAAGGGCATGCATTCCCACTTGCTATAATAAGATGTTATGCATGCACACTCCAATGTGTAGCAAATCCCGAAACTATGTCAGCTGCAGGCTTTGATTTCCTTTTCCAAGTTTGATTGGTAGCTTACCAGTCTAATTTTAACCAGAAACCCCCCTTGGTTGCCTTTTAAAAGAGGTTTACGAATAGTTTGTGAGCTAAATTCAGCGTGCCTTCGACACTACTTTTAATGCCTGATTTGAGAAAAAGGGAATTTTCGAGGGCAAAACATAAATACCGCCTTAGCTTCAATTATAAATTCCATTTTGCCAAAATACAGGTTACAAAAATTACTAGAGCTTTCAAATCTCTTTAAAAAAGACTTGGAAAGTGTGCTACAAAATGTTAAATCCTAAAAAAAATAAGTATTTACAGTTTGTAGCAAACTTTTAAACACTTTTTTAAGGGTTTTCCAGACCCCAGTGATTTTTTTTTAATTCCAGTATCTTAGAAAACTCCAATTAGTACCTGAAACACTTTATTGCATATTTTAAGGCACTCTTTTTGGAGTTTTCCAGACTCTAGTGACTTCTCTTAGATTCAGATATCTTTAAAAACTAAAAATGGTACCTCAAACACATTATTGCGTACTTTTAGGGTTTTTTTAGGCGTTTTCAGGGCTCTAGTGACTTTTCTTTAAATTTCAATATCTTTGAAAACTCCAATTGATACCTTAAACACCTTTTGTAATTTTCAGGCACTTATTAATGGCGTTTCAAGACTTTAGTGACTTCTTTTATATCTTAAGTTTTTAAATTCAACCCTTAGGGCTTAGAAACCTTAACTTAAAAAGCTTGCCAAAAGTATGCTATAAAATCTATTAATATATATATATATATAAATCCAGGATAACTTTTTCAAGGGTTTTCAGGACCCTAGTGACTTTTTCTAAATTCCAATATCTAATGTTTGGAAGTTCAACCCATTGCAACCCTTGAAGTTGCGAATCATTTAAGAAACTGATTAAAAGTATGCAATAAAATCTATAAATATATAAATATGTAAATATGTATAAATATGTAAGGGTTTTATAAATTTTTTAAGGATATTTGAGACTTTAGTGAATTCTTTGCAATTCCAATGCCTAAATTTAAAAATTGAAGCAACTGCCTCCTTTATGTTTTCGAAATCATTAAGAAAGCTGGCCAAAAGTATGCAATAAAATTTATAAATATGTTAGGTAATTATCAAGAAGCACATTTTCAAGGGTTTTCAGGACCCTAGTGACTTCTTTTAAGTCCCAATATATCAGGTTTTTAAATTCAAGCAAATGCAACCTACGGTTTCGAAATCATTTAAAAAGCAGACTAAAAGTATGTAATAAAATATATAATTAAATAATGGATCGATCCAGGAAAACTTTTTCAAGGGTTTTCAAGACCTTAGTGACTTTTTTTTAAATTCCAATATCCAAAGTTTGTAAATTCAAGACTCTAGTGACTTTATTTAAATTGCAATATCCTTACTTTTTAAATTAAAGCAACTGCCACCTTTAGGGTCTCGAAAGACTGGAATAAAGCAAAAAAAAATAAATATTAAATTTACCTTTCCAGGATCACCTTTAAGCATCGGCGACATCCATCGGCTGATGTGTCTGGGGCCTGCCCAGCTGTGCGGACTGTCCGCCTTCAAGGGCCGCATCGCCGAGGGCTTCGACGCCGACTTCTGCGTTTGGTGTCCCGAGGAGGAGTTCACCGCGGGACCGGAGCAACTGTTCACGGCCACCAAGGCCACGCCGTACGCGGGTCGCCGGCTAAGGGGCGTGGTCCATGCGACGGTGGTGCGAGGCCTGCATGTCTACCAGCAGTTCGAGGGATTTGGCCAGCCGCTGGGCAAGGTGCTGCTCCGGAAGAGCAGCCGCAAGCTGGTCAAGTTCGTTCGTATGTGAGGCTAAAATTGCTAACTTAATTGAAATCTTCAAGAGATTGGGCTGTGCTCCTTGATATTCCGTTGCCACTTACCTACGTTCTTTTTAACTATGAGTTTGTCTATGCTTTTTAATTTTATTTAAAATAAATGTCTACAAAAAAATATATATATCAACTTAAAGAATATAGAAGACTGTTGTTTGTGAAGAATCCTGGCTAAATATTTAAGGACACTGATTAAATCTTTCCTGGCATGTGCGTTCCATGAATTTTCAAGTCTCGGAAATATAAATATACTTCCCATTTATTCGGACATTTGTTTTAAAGGATAACACATGTCCGTTACATTTCTGGAGAAGCCTTTGCATTTACTTTAAAAAATATACATCAGAGCATACTTTTAGGAACTCATTTAGGGGATTTCAGCTGAAGAGCTTTCGGTGGAACTCCATTCATATCTAATGTATCAAGTGGACACATGGCAAGGCTTTGCCGATTAAAGCGCTGATATCAACTTGTTGACAAACTGTTGGGATACCATTTTCCTGGAATGAAACTATTTTATCTTTCGATTTAATACGCTTAGTTTGGAGTAACCGGGATCCCAGGCGTTCTTGCGTTCCTGGAAGTTGCCTTTCCACTGCAGTTTTTCCGTTTTTCCATTTGTTCCGTTCCTGCGTCGACATCCTTTGAGCTTCCTTCGAGAGCAGGCACCGAGAAGAAGACGGGAGACGGGAGACAGGAGGACGTGCAACAAGTTGTCGCGTGGCAACGTTGAGTAAACATGACACCAGCCGACCTCTCGCATCGCATGTGTGTGTGCTCCCTGCCTGTGTGCTTGCCTCTGCGCTTCTCCAAGCATGCGGCTGACAGCTTAAGTTTGCTTGCCAGGCGTCAACTCAATTTTTGCAGTACCCTGGGTGTGCGTGTGTGGGTGTGTGGGCGTGAGCCAAGAGGCGTGTTTACCTAAGCGGCGTGCCCGCCTGTGGCCCGGGTTTATGCCGTGATTTAGTTGAACTAGAAGATTCTGGAATTATCTGCGAGAAGGAGTGAGTCATACAGTCGGAGAAACAATGGAGGAAGTGCCACAGTTGCCTCTAAAAGCCAGTGGTCCGCACCCGCCAGCATTGCATTGGTGTGAGTGAGCGTTCTATGGCTGGGTACACCTAGAAAAATTGAGAACGAGCTACCTCCGCTCTCTTGTCACTCGGGAAAGGTATTTTCCACGGCCTTCTATGGTTTGCCTGAGTGGAGCAGTTGGTAGAGTGCTGGACTGGAGTGCTGGAGTCGAGCCGTTAAAATTTGTGTAAGTATTTCTAATAGAATTTATATAATAATATACATTCAATGTACCTTTCACATCTTAAATTTACTATATTGAATTACAGAAGAAATGTATAAATAATTCTCTGTTTCCTCAGATCAAAAAAAAGTTCTTATGACCTCAGATTCAAGTACATGTTTCTTTTTATGGAGAACGATTTGTTTTTGGAAACGGAAAGACTTCTTTTAAAATCAAGAATACCCATTCTCAAAAAACCGTTCTCAATATGAGAATTCTTCATCTCGTTTCTAGTATTTTTCTTCTGAGCCTGCTTTAGAGAAGAAAATTACCAATATCGAGAATGTTGAGATCTTATGACCTCATATTCAAGTACACGTTTTTTTATGGAGAAGGATATGTTTTTGAAAATGGGAAGACTTCTTTTTAAATCAAGAAGACTCATTCTCTGTTCTCAAAAACCGTTCTCAATATGAGAATTCTGCTTCTCGTTTCTAGTATTTTTCTTTTGAGCCTGCTTTTAAGAAGAAAAATACCAATATCGAGAATGTTGAGAGCGGTTTTTTCCCTCAGTGTAGCTACAGTTTTCTGTAATATAGCATAAAAATAGGTATTCACCTCTAAAAAAAAAGGCAAATTTTAGCCACAAAATTACAATTATTACACATTTATGCATGTATCGGCAGAGGACCGGCAGAGAAATTTAATGAGCCGCTGCTGTAAACCTTAAAGGAATTATTAGGTGTAATTAGAATTAGCTAAAATAATACCTTACGCTAGACATTGTTTTGTTAAATATTTATAAGACTCCAAAATGTTTTGCTAGAGAGTGAAAGCAATTATAAAATGATAATTTTGACAATTACCGTTCTTGTTATTTAACAAGTATTTTCCCCTGGGTAAGTCTAATTGAGTTTTCTTTTCTTTTCTTTTTTTGCCGTGTGTGTGGGGCAATTGGAAAGGTGAAAGGGGGCCAGAGTGAGACAGATTGATGGCGGCGGACAAAGACAGACAGGGATAGCCGTCGCTGAACTGTCAATCAACGCAGACGAAGCGACCCACGCATAAACCGCTTTGTCGGTGTCCTTTTTCCGCTTTTCCGCGAGGAAGGCAAGATGGTGGCGGAGGCTTGGCTTGGCCCGCAAATATACCTTCAGCTTGTTGATATGCCAGAGCCACGTCTGGTGACGTTGCGATTCGCCGTTCCTTTGTTTTTCCTTCTTTTTTTCTTTCAGCCCAGTCTGTTTTTGTTTGCTTCCTGAATGAGAAAGCCTGACTGCTTGACTGGCTGAATGCCTGAATGCCTGAATGCCGCCTGTTGCCTGCGTCATTGAGGCCCACGCTTGACTCGCCCAGCGCCGTTAACCCCACAGCGGTGGGCGCTATTTTTAGCTCTCCGGAGCGGAAAACTTTCGCCAAACTAATTTGCGAATTATTCACAAAAAAAAAAAAAGAAATAAAACCAAAACCAAAACAAAATGCCAGCGAGAGTGCGACTGTGCACTTGCGTGGCTGCTAAAATAATTACGGAAAATGTTGTGTGCACATTTAGTTGTCTAACTTGTTATGCAGGCGGTCATGAGAGTGAATCAATTAAGTGACGTAACTTGAAACTATTTGCCTAGCAAATATGTGCATGTATTCAAAATGGAATTACACGTGGAGCCAGAGCCAGAGAAAACAGTTTCCATTTCATAATTAAACCGCAAACTTTTTAATGTAAGTTGCCAGCGAGAGATAAAAAATATTTCGGGTTTTAAAATAATTAAGTGCAATTTGCACAAAAGTCCTGCCAAAACCAACTTCCTCTGCACGTATATGGACACAGGACTTCCGTTTCCACGCCATTTGTGGGTTAGCTTCGCCGGCTTATGAATTTTCCCTCCACTTTTGCCTTTTTTCCGCTTTTCTTTTTTTTTTTTTTGGCTGCAGGAAGAAATTCGCTTAACGCCAAGTTGCTTTCGAGCGGCTTCCGTTGCCATTAAATAAATGCCACAAGCAGATCACAGTTTCAAATCATATTAAAAGCTGCGCGCGGGGCCAGGTGAGCTGGTGAGTTGCTTTTGAGTGGATTTCACCTGTCACGGCCAGGCAACGCTGCGTATGCTCGATGTGGCCGGCGCCTCGCAACGCGCACGTAACGTATCCGCCATGTGAGCCGCACGCGACAGCCTACACTTTCGCCAGCTGTTGCCTGGCGAAGGGGATGAATTGGGAAGGGGAAGGGGAGAACGAAGAACGAAGAACGGAGAACGGAATAAGGTAAAGGTAAAGTAAAGAAGGTAAAGAAGGTTGGAAAGAAGAAGCCGAAGAGACAGAGAGGGCAAACATAACGCATACGCAGCGCTGGCAAAGTGAAACATTATCCCCGTTAGCCCCGAAGTCATGGGAATCAAGGTGAGATGAGATGAGTTTGCGGAGTTTGCAGGGAAACGCGAACGCAAAGGAATTCCGAAGGCGTGACTTGACCCAGGCAACGGGGGATCAAAATCCGCTTAACCCGCGGAATAAACATAAATTTGCACAAGCCTTTTGCACAGAAGCGGTGGTTATAATAGCACTTAAAATGATTTGGCGATGGAGTTTACATTCAAATTAATTAGCTTAACTATTAAATAATAATAAATAAATGTAATATATATGTATAAATAAATATTTAATTTTTTTTTTTTAACTTTGCTTCTGCTAATCAACAAGTATTAAATCATACGACTAATGATAGTCGGGTTAAGCCTTATAAAATGAGCCACCCTGCAATTCTGCCCTGCTTGAACTACCCACCCAACCACTCCGTAATTGGCCTATGGTAATCGAACCACCAAGTACTTGGGTACTAACTAAACCGACCCTATGCGAATGTATGAGTAAGACAAGACTCAAAGGTATAATTAGCTTTTGGTAACTGTCGCTAGCCCCATACTATACTATGTATTCGAGTCGACAATTTCTTTCTGGATTTGCCTCCCTGGAGGGATGGGTAGGGTGCTGGACTATGAATCAAACGTTTTCGAGTTCGTGTCCGAGTCCTAACAATGGGGTTATATGACTATGATACTGTATTAAAAACATAAGTAACTTGAGATTTCATTAAAAGCATGCAAGAAATTATAGGAATTGATACGATAGTGCGAGCAAGACAACAATATGGCATTTTTAATACAATTTTATTGAATAAATAAAAAAAAAAGAAATAAATAAAAAAAAAAAACTGAAACAAATGTAACTATGAAGTATATATTTTTGTCATTTGAGGCCTTGTTTTCAAAATTGAATTAATAATAAATAAATCGATGTATATGTATTAATATGTATTAATTAAAAAATCAATTTAATCATTATAAATTAACTGCAGCAATGTTTGGATGAAGACTCCAAAAATAAATAAATATGTACTGAACATTTCGACCATTGGTTCAGTCGGTAAGACCATAGTCGCATTAAAAAAAAACTGCACAAATCAACACATTTAGTTGTCTCTTTCAAGGGTATATTTATACCCTTGCAGAGGGTATAATAATTTTGTCATAATGTTTGCAACGCAGTGAAGGAGGCATCTCCGACCCCATAAAGTATATATATTCTTGATCAGCATCACCAGCTGAGTCGATCTAGCCATGTCCGTCTGTCTGTCCGTCTGTCCGTCTGTCCGTCTGTCGGTTTCTACGCGAACTAGTCTCTCAGTTTTTGTGCTATCGGGCTGAAATTTTCAGCATAGTCTTATTTCTTTAGCACGCAGTATATATGTCGGAACGGCCAAAATCGGACCACTATATCTTATAGCTGCCATAGAAATGATGCCGAAATTAATGTAAAAAAAATTTTAACTTCTCTGTTTTTCAACGAATTTCTATAAATTTCGAGATATAGTTGTTTTTTATAGTTCTAGAATTAC